>JANAVB010003527.1:0-19049 GCA_029216955.1 Iris pallida
TTTTGTAATTATAATCATTTAATAATGACATTTAAACCATGTTAAGATTTTTGGTGATTTTTAGTTAATTTAAAACTATTTAAAACCACGACTTGTAATTTTGATGATTGACTAGTGTAACCTAGAGTTTGACTAAGCCTAGAGACTAACCATGACCAAGGGAGCCTAGTCATGTGATTAGGATGACTAATTACAACTTTTTAGTCTAAGGGTATTTTGGTCATTTTGATAATTTTGTAAAATTGTAAATTATATTAATTAAATATGTACTAGCTAATTATTTGAGACTTGACCTAGAACTTAGCCTAATCTAGGTTATCCTTGAGTTTAGAACCTTGATTAGGGTAACCTAGCAAATGACAAGATTATTAATATCTAAATATTTCTAGGAAAGATATTTACTCTTAGGATATTTGTGAAAAAGAAGCCTTAGGACTATTGGACCAATAGGAGGACTTGGAATTTGTTGGACAAATCTTAGCCGCACATCTAAAACCCTAACCCTAGCCTTTATCAATAGCCATCAAGAGGCTACAACCCTATTTTAATCACATCATCAAGTTCTTGCCTCTTTTAAAATACCTACTAAGAACCCTACTTGTGTTCTTCCCCAAACCTTCACCAAATCCTCATTTCTCTACCAAATTGGACCAAACGAATTGCGTTGGACTCCCCTACAGTAGTAGAGGCTAGTGGGGGCTTGCTTGCAAGGAGTGGAGCGCATTTGGACGTCACTCGAGGAAGGCAACTTCTCATTTCGGGAGCCTATTCGTTGAGGTTTCACCCTCAATAGGTAAAATCTATCAAACCCTAATAAATTCCTAATTTCTTTCCATAGATGCATCCATTTAGGGTTCCCCTAGGTGTAGCCCAAGTTTGGTAAGAGTTCGTGTCCATTTCATGTCCGTATCGGACACGTATCGGTGTATTTAAATAAGTATTCGATGAAATGCCTCATAGGACTTTTTGTTCTTGGTTTTCAAAACAAATTATATATTTTGGAAGCTTATTATGTGTAGATCACAGCCCAAATTGACTGAGTCAAAATTAGGCAAGTTTGGATACAGTTTTAGGGCTTGGATACGCAGCACGAGACACTGCACGGGGCTCGTGCGGCTGCCCTGCTGTTCGAGTGTCCTGTAGGACATGACACAGCACCTATGGACACGATACTTGGAACCCACCTCGGGGCAGTGTCTGACACCACACGTGTCAAGTTTGAGCTGCCCTTGTGTCGTGTCGAGGGTGCTAGGACTCGTGCACGGGTTTTCCACTAGCTGTGCACGCGCAGAGAATCCCCTCTGATACGGGGTTCGTATCCGCGTGTGACACAACTAGGACACGTCGTGCCGTGTCTGGGGTGTAGCCCTATCCTAGGCGAACCTACAGACACGAGCACGAGACGCATGTCGCTCTGTGTCGTGAGCACGAGGCTCTGTCCTTGCCGCACGACACTGCTGTGTCAGTTTCAGTATTTTGAGTATTTGACTTAATTGGACACATTTGTGTCACGTTTTTGGACACGATAAAGCATGGTTGACACGTACACATGTGCTAGATCATTTACCAACTACTAATTTATATTAATAGCATGTTTTTAAGTTTGAATTCTAATTTTTCCTCAACATGACTGATACACGATTTCAGTTGAATTCCTGAAATTGATTCCTGTTTCAAAACTAAATTTTGGTGTTAATTTGACATATTAGACTCATCTACATATGTAATTGTTACTGAAATGATTGGTGATTGATTTGTGTTAGGTTTAGGTCTTCGAATTGGATTGTGAATGTTGAACTGCTATGGTAACACTGTCAACTGATACCCATTTCAGGATTCGAAATTCTAACTTTAAATTCCCTGTTAAACTAATTTTTGGAATGTTAATTTGCCATGTTAAATTCATCACATGTTTAGTTTTGTTTAAATGTTGGTTGAGATTGATGTCAAGAGAAATAGATTTTGAATTGGTGGGGACTGAATATGTATCTGTCAATTCCTGAGTTCCTATTCACTTGACTGCCATTCATTTGAACCTTGATAATGTAATTCCTGAGATTCACTCACATTCACTATCATATTGGTTTTACTTGCTGAGTTCACACACAATTTTGAATACACACACTCATTCACATATTTCCTATCTATTGAAAACTGTCACATTGATTCCTATGTTCACTCACACTCACACCATCAAAATTTGAGACCTAAATGTTTACCCACGCACACATGCACAAAACTGACACTCTACATCCATGTACACACCTTACATGTCACACACATATATGTGAATCACTTTGACACATTCCCTATGTTTCCTGAAAACACGTACATTCATACTAACTGAAATCTGGAAACTGCTACCATATCACACTCATGCATTCATGAACCTATCAAATCTGAGGTTGACACTGTCACCTAAATTGAGAACTAAACATATGGACACACCCACATACTGTGCAGTTCTGACTTCCTGAGAACAGGAAAGACACCCACCTAAATCTGAGATTTACACACATTTCCTAAGCTAATTGTCATTACACTGTTAGCTATAACATTGCCACCTAATGGAAATCCTGTACACACACAACTGTCTACTGTTTTACTGTCACATTACCCAAACTGTTACACTTTTACACACTCATACACAACACCCTACTGTCACATTGTCTCACAAACCCTTGACCCTCTCATAAATAACCACACATATGAACTTTATGCACACACACACATCTATGCATTATTATCACAAATACACATTTCCTCCTATTCACATATACACACATGCTCGTGTACTACTAACCCCCCCACCTTCACATGTGCCCTATACAAATTGACACACACATTTCACCCCTCCACTCTTTCATTTCTTCTATATATATATGGTATATATATACATACAAGCATGATGGTATGCATAATGTATAGATGCCTTGTTGTATGGATATGGGAAAGCATATGTGTATACATGTGTGATGTGAAATGCAATACACATATGTATTATATAGTGCTATGTACTTATATATATATGCTTGTGTGGTCCTTGATCTTGTGTTTGTGTGTGGATGCTAGCCTAGGCTTGGTTAGGCCTAGTGAGACTTGTTAGACTTGTTTAGGCTAGGACTTGACCTAGTTGACCTAGTTTGACTAGTGTAGTTGACTAGAGTTGACCAAGTGTTGACTATGGTTTAGTTTTACCTAGACAGCATACAGATGCATTGTAGATTACATTTATCATTTCCTGTATACATCTTGACCTGTGTTGCTCTAAATAGGAGTCATATACCTCATCTCGGACAGTACATTTACTACAGCTATTCAGATACCAGGCGAGTACATTCTCTGATAATATTTCTGTTTTATGATATCGTCTTTGTTTCTAGTATTTAGTGTAGATATCCTTGTTCTCTTAACACATGGTGCACACGGATTGGTATTGTCTGGATCCCGTCATAAGATGTTATTCCTCTTATATATGGTATACACTGGGCAAGTCTTCATTGTTTATTGTTCATTGTATAGTACGATTCCTGAGTAGGCTCGCGACCTCCTCAGAGAATACGTGTCATGACATGTCATGACTGAATCCCCTATATTAGTCAGGGGTGGGGGTGTTAGCGTAGATATATGATCAATACCCCATAGTACCAATATTGTATCACCATTGTATCACCATTATATCACTATTGTATCCTTACTGTATAGTGTTAATCATACACTCACGTATGATTAGCCAGGCCAAACATTGTATCAAGTTCTAAGCCGATCACATGTTAAAACTAGTGCTAAACTCACATAGATAACAGTTCCAGATTTCGTACATGTTATACATTGTTCTCTTGCCTTATCTCATTACAGTTTTGATATACTCTGCCAGGATGCATGTACGCTCTACTTTATCTAGTATATTCTCTCTATCTACTGCTACATTTTCAATATTGTATAACTAGTACTGTTGTTTGAGATTTTGTACTCGTTTCCATCCTGACTGGACCTGTTGAAAATATTAAAGATGATGATGGTGACTGCCCTACCTTCTATGGGGCACATCAGGGTGACACTCAAGAGCCCGAGGAGCATCTAGCTCAGTAGAGGGTGCTTACTCTAGTCTAGTATTTTTAGTTTTCAGTTTGTATCGGATTGTTCCGATTGTTAGTTGAAACTTAGTTATATTTCAGGACTTGTATTTATTTGTGTTAAACATCTACTTTGTGTGTTGTGATAACTCTATTTATATTTTAGTTTCTTTCTTTTATCTGATTCCATATCGTGCTCTATCTTCCCTAGACTTGTGATTGAGATATAGAATTGAGATATTATATTATACCTCTGTGTGGAGATGATATGTTTATATCATATTGTTGTTAGATGTTAGATGTTATAGACAAACTATACAGCGTTCTACCACCGACACTGTGGCGTAGGCTGGACGTACCCACGTTCTCGTGCCCTTCCTCAGGGTGCGGGTCATGACAATCATGGAATGAGAGAGGAAGAAAAGAAACGGACAAAAACTCTCTCTAAGAGCCCCTATTTATAGGCTCAAACCAATACTTAATTCAACGAACCTGGCATTAATGGCGATGAATCTAATGCTTCGACTCTCATGCCGAACAGATTTTCTAGGGATTTATCTCAACACCTATTTATAGGCCTCAAACGATGTGTACTATGATAAGAAGAAAAAATGAACAGTTGCTCACTCAGGATGGAACCGAACTAACCGTTCTCATCTAGAAGAAGATCGTGTTGACATTATCAAAAAAATGTGTGCCCTGCTTCTGTTTAAAGTATTTTTAACTTTATTCAAAAATTAAAATTAGAAAACTTTGAAGGTGGTTATGTAGAAGCATGAGTCATATGCCTAAGAAAAAAAAGAGTGACCCGCACCTCACTTAGGCGTTGAGCCGCTCGTGCCTCACCAAAGCCTCACGCCGACTGCACCTCACCTAGGCATCAAGATGTTCACGCCCCATCAAAGCAGCATGGTGGTCATGCCTCACTTAGGTGACATGCCACCTACACCCTCTAGCCTTGGGAAGAATGCCTCAATCTCTGTGCAAAAGACGGCCAAGGCACATAAACCAAAGTCATAACTATTTACGCTACTCACGCCTTACTAAAGGCGTACCCTTTGCTACTCGTGCCTCACTCACACAGGCACACCTAATTCATTGTGTCCCCACTTACGCCTCTCAATTGATGTCCCCGAGGCTGCATTTAATGAGCTTAACTCCTCTCAAGACTTCAAATCAACATTTTGATCATCGTGCAAAGAATGAACACAGAAGTCAAGGTTCATTCTCCTTGGAAACTGCCCAAATAGGCACGTGCTGCCTAATCAAACTCATGCGTATGTCGCCCTGAGTCTCCCCCGAGCACGTGTTCTTCTACCCTCGCAGCTATAGTTCTTCCAATACGAACAACATGACACCTAGGATAGTGATTCCTAGGCGCATGTCTTGTTGGCCATAATAGAACTAGGCGCGTGCCAGGTATTAAGGCCTAGTCACGCCAAAGAATGGGTTCTAAGCAGCTCGAGATCTTCTCCAACAGCAAATCCCAATAAATCTGCTACATACCAGTCAGCCATAGCCCCACAGCAGTGAAGTGTGTGTTCGGCTATAACTGAATCTTATTTAGGAGCGCTACGTGGCAGATTGATGACCCACGCGCATGCCTGCTCGTAGGCACGTATACCACTCTTTCCCTCAGCTATAAATTGGAGAACTCTCCTCCATCAAAACCCTCTGGTTCCCCTTATTTCCTCAAGAGTTCCTGAGCATTCCAGAGAGAGTTCTTGCTTCTTCCCTTAGCCAGTGAAGTTAAGTCCGACAATTCACCCTCACAGTTAGATTGCCAACGGAGTAAAGAATCAACCCTCTATCATCACGATCCAGATCAAAAACAAAGTGTAATTGTGAGATTCATGTTTAGAAGTTCTTATTACATTCTCGTTTGCAACCTTCAAAGCTCTATTCCATAACATCACAAAGCAATGGCAAATAAGGCTATAAACTCCTTGTAGTGAATTTCATACACTAAAGTGGAAAGGTATAGAATCCATTGAAGATCATTTCAATCGGGTTGTTTCAATTTTTAACTAATTAAAAGTGAATTGTAAGAAAGTTGAAGATCAAAGAATTGTTGAAAATATTCTACGAAGTTTGACTCAAAAATTCGAGTCTACAGTGGTAGCCATTGAAGAATCCAAAATTTTATCTATACTTTCTATGGAGAGTTTATATGGTTAACTTTAGTTACATGAACTCCGTATGAAATAATATGATTCCACTCCTCTAGAGCAAGCTTTCCAAACACTTATGTCTTTTCTAGGTAGTTCAAATGGAAAAAGAGGAGGTCCACGAGGTCAAGGTAGAGGAAGACGCAATGAAGGCAAATACATCAAGGCTGAGGAAAAGAAAGATGTTGATTTTTCTCTAAATTGGAGGAGAATAAAAGGAAGAGCTACAAATAGAAGTCGAGATAGAGGCCGTGATTGAGATCGTGGAGATTCTTATCAAGTTTAATATTATAATTATGGAAAATATGGTCATTATCAAACGAATTTTTGATTCAAGAAGACCAATAACAAAAAATTAGCTCAACTTTCATATAAAGGAAAAAAAGGAATATTAGAATGATACTCTCTTTCTTGATTACAATGTTGAAGAAGTTACACACGATGAAGTACGGTACATCGATAACGATTGTAGCAACAATACTAGAAAAAAGGTGTTTGTGGACCTTAATGAATCAATTATAAGTGAAGTCTGAACTAGGAATGACAAGTGGCTTTTTGTGAAGGAAGAAGATTATATTCTTGTCCCAAAAAAAAGTATATCGCATTTCTAGCATTTTAATGTTCTCGGACTCAAGCACAATGTTCTTAGTGTTGGCTAGCTTCTATTGAAGGGATTTCGTGTTCATATCAATAAAAATATGTGTGAGATAAATAACAAGAATGGTGCCCTTATCACGAAGGTAAAGATGACACTAAGCAAGATGTTTCCTTAATTTGAAGCTTCATTCATTAACTCATGCATGCATACTAGTACCCAAAACAAGTCGTGGTTATGGAATTTTAGATTTGGACATCTGAGTTTCAAAACTCTTTTCACTCATGGGTAGCAAGAATATGGTTGAAGGCATGTCGAATATTAAGATTCAGAAGAAATTATTCAAAGGATGTGCACTAGGCAAGCATCACAAAAATTATTTTCTAGTTGAACTAGAGAGCATCACATCTACTTGAGCTTATACATTCAGATCTTTGTGGTCCAATGCAAACTACTTCATTGGAGGTAATCGTTATTTTCTTACTTTCATTAATGACTATAGTAGAAAGACATGGGTTTTCTTCCTTAAAAAAATCAGAAGTATATGGATATTTCAAAAGATTTAAGCTTTGGTTGAAATGGAAAGTGGCTTTCTATTGAAGAATTTATGTACCTATCGTGGAGGTGAATACCTTGGACATGATTTTGAAACTTATATATTTGCCATCAGCTCATTGCTCGATATACTCCTCAGCATAATGGCATAACCAAGAGGAAGAACCAAACAATTATGGACTTAGCTCGAAGCATGTTGAAGGCAAAAGATTTTTTCTAATAACTTCTAGGATAAACGGTTGCATGTGCTATCTATCGTTTGAATCGTGCGTCATCTAAATGTTTTGCAAGACAAGACTCCTCAAGAAGCTCGGAGTGGTCATATGCCAAGTGTAGCTCATTTGAGATTTTTTGGTAGCATTGCTTATTCTCGTATTCCAGGCGAGAGAAAGAAGAAGTTAGATGACAAATCTAAAAATGTATCTTTTTGGGTTATAGAGAGCACTCAAAGGCATACAAGCTCTTTAATCCAGACACTAAGAAGCTTGTCATAAGTCGGGATGTGAAGTTTGATGAAGAAATGAACTGAAATTGGAATGAAAGTGACACAAAAAGATAAATTAGTCCATGTGGAAGAAGAAAAAGAAGCACAAATTTAGCATGATGATAATGAGGTAAACACTCTACCTCTTTCTTCTTATTCCTCTCCCACTTTTCCATCTTCATCTTCTCAGTCTTCATGTTCGCCTCCTCTTCAAAGAAGACAAGGAGCATACAAGAGTTGTATTAAGCAACAAGAATTTGGATGATGATTTGGCTAACTTTGCCTTATTTGTCGATGTTAATCCAACTACTTGTAAGATACATCAAAAAAGAGAAGTGGAAGTAGGCTATGGATCAAGAAATTGATTCCATTCAAGAAAAACAAAATGTGGGGGCTTATGGACCTTCTAAGTGGGAAAGACGCTAGCTATTGACGTGAAATGGGTCCACAAGACCAAGTTAAATTCTAAGTGAGGTTGAAAACACAAGATTGTTTGGTTGTGAAAGGTTACAAAAAATGGTCATGTTTACTAAGATGTGTTTTTCCAGTTTCTCGCCTTGAAACTATACTATGAGACTCGACTTACTATATCAGTATTCATATATGGATACATGAGTATTTGTTGTGCATTATATTTTCTTAGTTTTTACGATTTCAGTATCATAAGATACTCCTATTTTTGAGTTAAATAGTTAATAACTTAAGCAACATATTAATTTCCTAAGTTTGTGACAATAATGTTCATCACCAAACTACCAGAGACTTGTAGAATATCTATTGGCATCGTCATACATCCGAGTTAGGACATGTGCATAGAAAGAAGAACCCTGAATTTTTTCCAAAGTGGGAATTTTACCATCAAACCGGTATACCGTCGGTATATCGTGACATACCACCGATATACCGCCTAGGGACAGCTTGCCTAGTGAATAGGGTCAATTTTGTCCTTTCGTCCATTGGTATTTTTTTTCTTATTTACCCTATCTTCATTAGTTTTTTGGTTTTCTTCATGGATCGATGAGATTGACCAATTTGAGTCATGGATCACTGACGTGGCAGTCCCAATGACCGTGACGCCTTAATTTTCTCTCTCCTCTCTTTTTTACTTTCTTTCTATTTATTCTTCCTTTGTCTTCCTTTTCTCTCTAAGGGTATGCTTGTATTGAGAGAAAAAAATAAACAGAGTTAAGTGGGGTTAAGTGAGAGGGAGTTAAGTAAGGGGGAGTAGAGTCAATATATATAATCTTGCTTAGATTGGAAGGAGAGTTATATGGGGTGTGTTTAATAACTTTTGCTTGGATTGGAGGTTTTGAGTGAGAGGAGGATCAATAAAAATATATAGTTACCAAAATATCCTTATTACGTATGTCATAAAATTAAATATGATTATAATGTTAATTAGAACTTGTCAAAATATCTTCGCGAATGAGAAAACTACGGAGTGACATATTGAAAGCAAGAAAAAAATAGAGAAAAAAATTATAATATTTTATAGGACAAATAAAGAGTATTTATGACTTTTTAAACAAAAATGTTCAATCTCCCTCGTTAACCCTCCGATTTGGGGGGTTAAAAAGAAATAAAAGAAGGTTAAACAAACCCTCATTTAACCCTCTATAATACTCCCTCCTACACCCCTACCCTTAAGCCAAACATGGTTTTATTTTTCCTTACTTAACTCTCCTAACCCTCAATCCAAGCAGACCCTAAAGTTCTTGCTTGAGCTTTTAGCTTGAAGAATGGTCTTGAGACATATGGGTGGTTTCTGCCCCTCTTGGTGGTTGAATTGAGAGTTTAGGCTGAGAGGTCGACATAGGAAAGTACATCTTGCCAAACTATTGAACAACTTGGTTTTCTTGTCATTTTCATTTTTCTTGATATTGAAAGCTTAGTTTTATCAAAAAACATGTTTTTTAGAATAAAAAAAATCCTCTTGATTCTTAGTTATGTGCATGGCTACGATTTTGGTTTAATTGAGCTAGGATTTCATTTTCTAGGAAACTGGAATTGACATCATAGGACAAACTCGATATCGAGGGTAATACTTGAGTTTTCATCATGAAACTTAGTCTATATGCTATATGAGACTTAACCCTAGTATTTTTTCTTGTTAGATTTTATTTTAGTGGAATTCAGGATTTGATTATGGTCCCTAAAGCCTGTTTGTAGAATAAAACTATAAAGTTTTAGAGAACTGGGCATACCGCCGGTATACCGATGTATACCGTTGATATACTTCACAGTGCCACTTCCTATGGACTACTTTCTAGTTGTATTTTTTTGGTGTACCGCCTGTACACCGTAGCATACCGCTAGTTTACCATAAGCTCTCCGAAATTTGATATTTCATGATTTTTTTGGGTTTCTTTTATTGATCTTGTTTCATACTTAAATGCTTGTTGCCTAGCATTATTTTCTTTGATAGTTCATTGACTATAACTTGATTTTGGTAGTACCCATGCCTAGTGAATGAGGGTATGTCGGTTATGCATAACTTTGCATGTAACATATTATAGCACCGAGTCACTTTATGTCTTGTCTTGCACTATCGGGATACATAAATATCCTTTGTCCTACGTCGCTACTTCATGGAGTTGGCCTAATTATGGAAAAATAGTATTGTTCTTGACTTGTTGCTGATAGCGAGACATCGATATCATGTTTGGCATTGTTCTCATATTCTTGACTTGTAATGCATTAAACTTCTATCAAATCTCGTTGTGGCTCGTCGTAGCGCACTCCAGAACCTAGTGATGATAGCAACATAGTTCGCTAGCTTGTCTTGTTTTCTTGCTTATAAATGTCAATCTTGTCCAGTCTTGTATATCCCAAGGGGAGTATAATGTATATGAAGAATTCTGGGATGCCACGGCCTGGAATTCTAAATGTAAATGTTCAGGATTTAATTTCTAGACATGTCACCTAGATTCAATGGGAGGGGTGATTCCTAGGTTGCATGTGTCCCATTATTCAGGTGCTACACCTTCTTATGGATTTGCAGCTTTCCATCAGGATAGGCACACTTCCAGCTCACCGTTGAACAAGGTTGTAAAAATTGCTAGTCGGTTAGCAGGGACTAGGAATTAATCAGATTAGTTGAGGACTAGTCGGATTAGTCCGCTTGGGTTTTTTTAATTTTATATATATATATATATATATATATATATATATATATATATATATATATATATATATATATATATATATATATATATATATATATATATATATATATGTAATAAAAAACAATATATGTTATATGTCATCGAAATATTAACTTAAGTACCCAAACTCCAAAGTGACAAAGTCTTGTACATAATTAAAATTTTACAAAAACAAAAGGAGATATATTAAATTGCTCCCCAATCATCAAAGATATCATCGTGCTCATCAACTAAGGGCGCATCTCTTTCTTCGTCAGACTCGAATTCATCATCTCCAACATCTTCGGCCTTCGAGATAAACTCTTCCTCATCAAGTTGTCTCGTGATCCTAGAGCTCCTTCCAGGTTCAAGTATTTCATTTCCGTCTACCGCTTGGTCAAATACCTCCCATGTAGTTCCGATGATGGTATCAACATCACTCTCATCATCGATCCCATCAACCAACCATTGTTGAGCTTGAGTACAATCATCCACTTGAAGAACATATTTATCATCATTTACTAAAAAAAATCTTATGAATTGTGGAGTTGAATTGTACATACACCAACTTGTTCAATCTTTCCGAATCAAGTCTACTTTTGTTTTTTGTATGCACCTACAATATAAATTAGAACATTCTAATTAGTTTATGAAGAATACCAAAAATAATACGTTAAAAATAAAATAAAAGTGATATATCCCTTCAAAAGTACTCCAACTCCTCTCACAACCCGATGAACTTGTGGTTAGGAAGAGGATTCTAATTCCATCTTCTTCAAGTTTGGTGCATTCATTATTATAGTTATAGAAATTATGTTAATAGGTACTAGTCAATGAAGTAAAGCAATCAAATAAATAAGTAATGAACTAGGAGTTTAGGAGTCAAGACTTACCGAGATTAAATTCAATCACACCTTTACTTTGATAAAAAAGTTCTGCTTATTTTCTTTCAAATATTCCCACCAAATTGTTGTATATGATTAATTTCTTTATCACTCACTTTCACTTGACTGTTCAAATCGTCGAGGAAGAATTTATCCACACAGTTGAGAATAGCTTCCATACAAGCTAAATCCTCTCCTACCTCCACCATATTCTTTGCAAAGTAGTATGGATTAAGCAAATATTCTGCCAAGTGCAAATTGGAATCAAGCCTACCTTCGGATTAAATCTCGATAATGTCAATTATCGGTTTATAATTGTTTTCAACTCCACTATAGACTTCCTCTTTGATCACTTTTTTTGTCAATTCAAGTTCTCCATACAACCATGATATAGTTGGCCCATCACTGTCAACAAGACGAAGGACTCTCACTAATGGCCGAAAAATAATTAAGCATGAGTTCGTTGACTTCCAAAAGGAGATGCTGACAATAGTTGTATATGCCACTTTTTCCTTCACACTTCTGGAATGTGATGTCATGACCCGCACCCAGTGTAGGGACACGAGAAGTGGGTACGTCCGGCCTACGCTACAGTATCGATGGTAGAATGCTGGTCTAGATCACAATCACAACTAAACACAAATATAATATACTCTCCGAACGGAGGACAAACTCAAAAGATACAACTCAATCACATCACTAGAGGTAGATAAAAGGCACGATAAGATGAATATGAAATCTCAAAGAGAACATACAAACAGAAGAAAATAAGTCTAAGTGTCTAAACGACACAACATCCAGAAATAATACAACTCATAAAGTCAAATACAAGACATAAAGAAATAGGCTTAATTGCTAATTGCTACCCTCAACTATCACACTTTTTCAAGTTGATACCCTAAACTTTTTTTCGTAACAGATTGATACCTCAACTATTTTTTTTCAACTTAATACCTAACATTTTAAAAAACCCCAAAATGCCCTTATCCCTTCCCTCCCTCCACCCCCTCCCCCACTCCGGCCACCCTCCTGCTAGCTCCGGCCGACCCCCCTCCTCGCTTCCGGCCGACCTCCCCCCCCTCTTCGCTTCCGGGCCACCTCCTTCCCCCGCCTCCCGCTCCGCACACCCCTTCCCAGCCCCCCTCATCCCGCTGTCGAGCCCTAGGGAGAGGCGGGAGCGGGCGGACGGCCGGAGCGAGAGGGAGGGGGGGATGGCCTGAAGCGAGCAAGGGGGGTGGGGGGAGCTGCGGCCGGAGATAGCAGAGGGGGGGGGGCAAAGCTAGCACGGGGGAGGGGGTTAGGGGTAGGGGCATTTTTGTCCAAAATAATATTCGGGTATCAAGTTGTTACAAAAAAAAAGTTTAGGGTATCAACTTGAAAAAGTATGATAGTTGAGGGTAGCAATTAGCAATTAAGCCAAAGAAATAAGATAAAGCCTAGCTATCTAGCCTAGGCAATAGGGGGATATCCTCAGCTAGAGCTGGACCCTCTTGTGGATCTAACTCACAAGTCTCATCTAGGTCTGCTCCGTAGTAAGTAGGGCAGAACTCCTCGGTGTCATATGTAATATTTTCAACAGGTCCAGTCAAGAAAGGAATGATTACATATCTCTCACGCAGTTCATATCATGGCAGAAAATATAAAACATGCAATAGAGTAAGATACATGAAACGTTGTAAAAAAATATACATGAAAAGTATAAAAGGTATCTGTAACTGGTAATATCTACTATAAGTAAAGAACTGTAAGTGACTAGTGATTTAGAGCACAAGATGGCTATGTAAACGGCTTGAAATTTGCACATGAATAAGCTACAGGGTTGCACATGAATACCTACTTTAGAATTGATCACATAACTACTTCTACTCCTCGTACCCCAATCAATACACAAGGATCTAGACAAGTTATGTTATTGTACATGATTTCACATGAAGCTCAATAAATGAGTGCACATGAATAGTTATACATGAAGGCTCTGTGAACATGAGAATACATGAATCACATGAGCATACATGAATGGTAGAAGCACGGGAATACATGATGTAAGTGAAAAGTGTTGGCCCATTGGTCATATGGTCAAACTAATTTTAATAATTGATCAAACTTTGTCTCGATATATGGAGCTAGTCAGGATATCTCGAACTCTTGGACATGATCAAGAACGGCTATCTACTCAGTTCAAGACCGAAGCGTTGTTTGCATGTTCGAGTCTGTATTTCTTTGAGCAATGTAATCTTTTATTTTAATTGAGTCTAGGAATACTGTGTACACCGAGTCGTACTGGCAAATAGGCTATTCCTAAATGATTTCAAAATGTTTTTAAAATGTCCTTAGTTTTGAAAAACATTCGTATTTACAAAAGCTCCAAAAAGGTTTTCAAAAAGGTTTTCAAAATTCCCCAAAAACTAATTTTAAAAACCCTAACCTAACCCTGACAGAACACGGCCAGAGTTCGGTTAGTGGCCGTTTTGTTTTTGAATTCCTTGGAACTTTGTTCTCCTGCAGTTGCGGATTTGACCGAGATTTGCTCATCGAGTTCTGCCCGAATTCTGCCAGAATTCTGTCTTTGGAACTCCTATAAATAGAGAAGGATTTTGATCATTTTAACTCACTCATTCACTTTCAATCTTCTCTCTACTTAAAGCTTTCAGTCTTCCAAAGAGTTTTTCTCGAGCTTTAATTTTCAGATCCCAAGCCAATTACAATCCTCTAGTCGATTTGCCAATGCGGTACGGTCTAGAAGTTTCAGAGTGATTGTAATCAGAAGGCTTGATAGAAGAATACCTCTTCACAATTGAAGTTGGACGAGTTCTTCGTATCAAACATCGCGTTGTAGAAGTTGCAAGGACTTCGTAAGAAAACTTGCAGTTTTGCCAATAGTGGATTCAACTGGTAGCAAGAGTTCTACCGATTGGATTAGTCCTCAACAGAGGGAAACCAGTATACATCGCTGTCTTTGCGTTTGCTTTCTTATCTCTGCCTTTACATTATTTAGTTGTGATTATTATTCTGTGATCTTGCTGCTAACATTTTTTAATTAGCATTATTCCGCTGCCAACTCTATTCACCCCACCTCTAGAGTATTGTGCTTTACGATTTCGTTCCTACAATTGGTATCAGAGCGGGTGTTACAGGTAAAACAAGGTAACATTGCAATTATTTATTCATTTAATTAATTGTTATATAGATCACAGCACAACACATGGCAACTGTGAAATTCACAAGTGAAGGCCAGGCCACAAACAGACCTCCACTGTTTGATGGTACGAATTATACCTATTGGAAAACATGGATGAGTTTCTTCTTAAAATCTCTTGACTTTGATTTATGGTCTATTGTTATTGATGGCTATCAAAAGCCACCTCGTATAAATATTGATGGAGTTTTAATTAAAAAACCCCATAACAGATATACAGAGAAAGAAAAGAAAAAGGCCAGTCTTGACGCACGTGCTATTCACGCTTTATTTTGTGCTTTAGACAGAACTGAATTTAACAGGGTGTCTATCTGCACAACTGCTAATGAAGTGTGGAAGCTTCTTGAAGTCACACATGAAGGCACGACTCAAGTCAAAGAATCAAAGGTTAGCAGACTTACTCAAGAGTATGAGGTGTTCAAGATGAAGCCCAACGAAACAGTTACTCACATGTTCGAAAGATTCTTGGATATTGTAAATCCTTTGTCCTTCCTAGGCAAAGATTATAGTAACCATGAAAAGATTCGTAAACTCCTGCGAGCACTTACCAAGAACTGGATTCCAAAGGCTACTGCAATCATTGAAGGGAACGACCTCACAACTATGTCCCTCGAAGTACTCATGGGTAAGCTACTCACTCATGAACTGGAGCTACAAGATTTTGAAGAGCCTACACCAAAGAAGAAGACGATCGCTTTCAAGGCTCAACACAGAAATGCTGCTGAAGGTGATTCAGACAGCAGTGAATCTGATGCTGAAGATCAAGCACTCCTAGCAAGGAAATTCAAAAGATTCATGAGATATGCGAAGAAAGCCAAAGAAAACAATAGCAGCAACAACTGGTATCAAGATGATGCTGTCTGCTATGGCTACAAGAAGAAGGGACACATGAAGAAGGATTGTCCTACAAACTCATCATCAAGCAAGAAGAGCAACAGGTATGAAAAAGGGAACCTGAAGAGATCAACATCACGGAAGTATGCCAATACCAGCATATGGCATAAAAGTGAAGCCAGCGACTCAGAAGATGAACAATCAGAAGATGCTGCAAATGTATGCTTTATGGCATCCGATCAGGTACTCTCTGAACCTGTAGTTGATACATATGATGACTTCACCTTTGAGCAATTAGGAGATGCCTTCAGTGAACTGATAAGTGATTACAGGAAACTGTGTAGAAAATATCAGACCTCTAAGAAGGTACTCAAAGAGTACAAAAGTGAAATAGGAAGACTTACCGACCTACTAGCTGAGGTTAGAAATAATGTTAGTGAGTCTGGTGAGCTTTCTTCTATTAAGCTCTTATTACACGAGACTACCAAGTCATCTGAAGAGAAAGACAAGGTTATTGACCAACTGAAAGAAGAACTTTCTAAAGAGAAGAAAAGTCTTCAATGTGCACAAGTCAGAATGGAAGCACTCACTTCTGACTATACTAAGTTATATGACACTTCTAAAAGATTGGAAATTAGGTTAGGAAAATAGCCTGAGACTGCTGCTTTCTACCCTAACATGTGTCAGTTACCGAAAAATTGGAACATTCCCAAACCAAACACTGTCAGACCTAACCATATCAAACCTTTACCCCAAAAGGTTAAGCCCAAACAGGATTATAGGTATGCTTTCTTCTATACTAGAAAACCTAAACCTACCAACCATGCACACCACTCAGCTTTCAACACTCAACATGCACATTGTCATTATTGTGGCCTCATTGGTCATATTTCTCCTGCATGTAGAATCAGAAAGCTTGTTGATTTAAATATTTATGTATGGATACCAAAAGCTAACATTTCAGGACCCTACAAGAAATGGGTACCAAAAGTTTCATCTACAAACTGTTTTGTAGGTGGAACACCTTTCATATGCTAAAAGTAAATGGATCCTCGACAGCGGTTGTTCACGGCATATGACTGGTGACGCTACATTATTTGCAATACTGTCGAAGAAGAAGAAGGAATGTTATGTTTCCTTTGGTAATAACTTGAAAGGGTATATCATTAGTATCGGTGATGTTGGTAAGTCTCCCTATCATGTGATTAAGGATGTCTGTCGGGTTACCGAGTTGAAACATAATCTACTCAGCATAAGTCATCTAGCTGATCATGGTTATGGCATCAACTTTGGCAAAGAGAAATGTACTATAGTTGATAGCTCAACTGGTAGTACTATCTTTAAAGGTATCAGGGAAGACAACATATATGTTTTCTATTTGTTGGAAGAAACTAACATTTCAGGTAGATGCTTAATGGCTAAAAGTGATGAGAGTCATCTGTGGCATATGAGACTCGGTCATGCAAATATGGACACAATCTCAAGATTATCTACGAAGAAGCTAGTACGCGGTTTACCGGATATAACATTCAAGAAGGATTCGGTATGCAGCCAATGTGAAAAGAACAAAGCTACCAGATCCACATTCAAGTCAGTAAACGCAGTATGCACTACTAGACCTCTACAATTGCTACATATAGACTTATTTGGTCCTAGCAGAGTTGCTAGCCTCGGAGGTAAGTTATATGCTTTTGTAATTGTAGATGATTACTCTAAATACACGTGGGTATACTTTTTGACATGCAGGAATGATGTATTATCCGAATTTGTCGCCTTTTGCAAGAAAGTACAGAATGAAAAAGGTTACATGATCACTCGTATTAGAAGCGATCATGGTGGCAAATTCGAGAATGCAGAGTTTGAGCAATTTTGTGACACACACGGTTTTGTACACGAATTCTCCTGCCCTAGGACTCCACAACAAAATGGAGTTGTGGAACGTAAGAACAGAACTCTATCCGAAATGGCCAGAGTAATGTTAAACCAGTTTAGTCTACCCAAATATTTCTGGGCTGAAGCTGTCAATACAGCTTGTTTTGTTCTCAATAGAGTTCTAATTCGACCCAAATCGAAGAAGACTCCATTTGAGTTATGGTTTGATAGAATTCCATCAGTTTCATATTTTAGAATTTTTGGTTGTAAATGCTTTATTCTTAATACAAAAGACAATTTGGGAAAGTTTGACGAAAAGGCCTATGAAGGTATATTTTTAGGTTATGCGGCCAAGAGCAAAGGATACAGAGTCTTCAACAAACGAACTATGATCATCGAAGAATCAATCAACGTTACCTTTGATGAATTAAATCAAATGACTATCGATGACAATGACGAAGATCTAACTGTACCAAGCTCAACACCAGCTGATTCTCAACCAAGCTCAGCACTAGCTGATCCTCCTAGAGAAGATCCAGGAACCAGCTACCTTCAGAGTCTGCCGAAAAGATTAAAATTTACAGCTGATCATCCAAAGGATTTGGTAATTGGTGATATTACCAAAGGTGTAAGTACTCGTACATCCAGTAGAGATATTGTTTCTAGTATTGCATTCATTTCACAGCTAGAACCCAAAACTATTGATGAAGCATATAGTGATAATTTTTGGATAGATGCTATGTAAGAGGAATTAAACCAATTTGAACGAAATCAAGTTTGGGAACTTGTTCCCAAGCCTATTGATCATCCGGTCATTGGCACCTGTTGGGTATTCCGAAACAAACTGAATGAGAATGGTTTAGTGACTCGTAATATGGCTCGACTCGTAGCTCAAAGATACAATCAGGAAGAAGGTATCGACTACGATGAGACTTATGCCCCAGTTGCGAGATTAGAATCCATTCGCATGTTATGTGCATTTGCATGTTTTCATAATTTTAAATTATTTCAAATGGATGTCAAGAGTGCATTTTTAAATGGTTTTATAAAAGAAGAAGTTTTTGTAGCACAACCTCCAGGTTTCACAGATTTTAAAAACCCTGATCATGTTTTCAAGTTGAAGAAAGCTTTGTATGGTTTAAAACAAGCCCCTCGTGCTTGGTATGATCGTCTAAGCTCTTTCCTACTTGACAACGGTTTTTCAAAAGGCAAGGTTGATACTACACTTTTTATTAAGTCTTT
>JANAVB010003528.1:0-87312 GCA_029216955.1 Iris pallida
TGTGTCACAAAATTGCTTCAATTCTGTATTCTCAAATTCGTTGTCATGATCACTATGAATGTGAGTAATCATGAACCCTTTTTCATTCTGTACTTTCTTGTAAAAGGTGACAAATTCTGATAATGCATCGTTCTTGCGTGCAAGAAAATAAACCCATGTATATCTAGAAAAATCATCTATAATGACAAATGTATATAACTTACCACCTAGACTACCAATTCTACTTGGTCCAAATAAGTCCATATGCAACAGTTGTAAAGGTCTAGTGGTACTTATTGCGTTCTTGGATTTTTATGTGGATTTGGTAGCTTTGTTCTTTCACATTCACTACATATCGTATCCTTCTTAAAAGAAATGTCTGGTAAGCCGCGTACCAACTTCTTTGTAGATAGTCTTAAAATTATATCCATGTTTGCATGACCGAGTCTCATATTTCATAGTTGACTCTCAATGCTTTTGGCCATCAAACATCTACCTGCTTTGTTAGCATCTTCCAACAAATAGAAAACATATATGTTGTCTTCCCTAATACCTTCAAATATAGTACTACCAGTTGAACTATCAACTATAGTACATTTATCTTTGACGAAGTTAATACCATAACCGTGATCAGCTAAATGGCTTATGCTGAGCAGATTATGTTTTAACTCGGTAACTAGACAAACATCTTTAATCACTAGATAGGGAGCCTTACCAATGTCACCGATACCGATTATGTACCCTCTTAAATTATTATCGAAGGAGACGTATCCTTCTTTATTCCTCTTCGACAGTGTTATGAATAATGAAGCGTCACCGGTCATGTGCCGTGAGCAACCGCTGTCGAGGGTCCATTTGCTCCTAGCATGTGAAGGGCGTCCCACCTACAAAACAATTTGCAGATGAAACTCTTGGTACCCATTTCTTGTAGGGTCCTAACTGGTTAGTTTTTTGTATCCATGCATAAACATTTAAATCTACTAACTTTCTGATTCTACATGCAAAAGATATATGACCAATGAGGCCACAATAATGACATTTAGCATGTTGAGTGTTAAAAGTAGTGTGAGGTATATGATTGGTAGGTTTTGGTTTTCTAGTATAGAAGAATGCTTGTCTATTTGTCTTCTTGGGCATAGTTTTGGTATGGTTTGGTCTGACAGTGTTGGGCGTGTTCCGATGATTCGGTAATTGACACGTGTTAGAATAGGAAGCAGCAAATTCAGGCCATTTTTCTAAACTAATTTCTAACTTTTTGGAAGTGTCATATAATCTAGTATAGTCAGATGTGAGTGATTCTAATCTGACCTGTGCACATTGGAGACTCTTTTTCTCCTTAGATAGGTCTTCCTTTAACTGGATAATAGTTTGGTCTTTTTCTTCAGATAGCTTAACAGTCTCGTGTAACAACAACTTAATAGAAGAAAGCTCACCAGACTCATTTGAAGAGTCATTATTTCTAACATGATCTAGTAGGTCGGTAAGTCTTCCTATTTCACCTTTGTACTCTTTGAGTACCTTTTTAGAGGTTTCGTATTTACTATTCAGTTTTCTGTTATCATTTAGCAGGTCACTGAAAGCCTCTCCTAGTTGCTCAAAGGTGAAATCATCATAAGGATCAAATAGAGGATTAGTGATTACCTGATCGCAAGCCATCAAGCATACATTTGCAGCGTCATCTGATTATTCGTCTTCTGAGTTGCGGGCTTCACTTTTATGCCATATGCTTGTGTTGGCGTACTTCCTTGATGTAGATTTCTTCAGATAGCCTTTGTCATATTTGCTATTTTTTTATGATGATGCTGTAGGACAATCTTTCTTCATGTGTCCTTTCTTCTTGCATCCGTAGCAAATAGAATCTTCTTCGTTGTTGTTATTGCTGTCTTTTGTTCTTCTGTTAAATCTCATGAACTTCTTGAATTTTCTTACCATAAGAGTTTGATCTTCAGAGTCGGAGTCGCTGTCATCAGAGTCGTCTTTGACAGTTCTTCTATGTTGAGCCTTGAGAGCGATCGACTTTTCTGACTTCTTCTTTGGTGTACCATCTTCAAAGTCTTGAAGTTCTAACTCATGAGTGAGTAGCTTACCCATGAGTGTTTCTAGAGACATTGTTGAGAGGTCGTTCCCTTCAATGATTGCTGTAGCCTTTGAAATCCAGTTCTTTGTAAGAGCTCGTAGAAGTTTGCGAATCTTCTCATGGTTACTGTAATCCTTGTCTAGTGAAGACAAAGGATTTACAATATCCAAGAATCTTGTAAACATCTGAGTGACTGATTCACTTGGCTTCATTTTGAACGCCTCGTACTCCTGAGTAAGTTTGCTGATCTTTGACTCCTTGACTTGTGTTGTTCCTTCGTGGGTTACTTCGAGAAGTTTCCACACTTCGTTTGATATTGTGCAAGTAGACATCCTGTTGAATTCAGTTCTGTCTAAAGCACAAAATATAGCGTTAATAGCACGTGCGTCAAGACTGGCCTTTTTTTTTCCTTCTCTGTATATTTGTCATGGGGTTTTTCAACTAAAACTCTATCAACATTAATACGAGGGGCTTTTTATAGCCATCAATAACTACAGACCATAAGTCAAAATCAAGAGATTTCAGAAAGAAACTCATACGTGTTTTCCAATAAGTGTAATTTGTGCCGTCAAACAGTGGAGGTCTGTTTGTGGCTTGGCCTTCACTTGTGAATTTTACAGTTGCCATGTGTAATGTTGTGATCTATATAACAATTGAATATAACTGCAATTTTACCTTTGTTTTACCTGTATAATCCGCTCTGATACCAATTGTAGGAACGAAATCGTAAAGCAGAATACTCTAGAGGGGGGGTGAATAGAGTAGGCAATGGAATATTGCTAATTAAAAATCTCGTTAGCAGTTAAATCACAGATATAATAATAATCATAAAATAAATGACAAAAATGAAAAGTAAACAGAAGGCAAACGCAAACACCAAGATTTATACTAGTTTTCCTCTTGTGAGGACTAGTCCAGTCTGAAGAACTCTAGCTTCCAGTTGAATCCACTATTGGAAAATCCTACAAGTTTTCATACGAAGTCCTTGCAACTTCTATAGACGCGAGCTTTGATACGAAGAACTCGACCAACTTCAATTGTGAAGAGTTGTTTCTTCAATCAAGCCTCTGATTACAATCGCTCTGAAACTTCTAGACCGTACCGTACTGGCAAATCGACTAGAGGATTGTAACTGGCTTGGGATTTGAAAATAGAAGCTTTTAGAACTCTTTGGAAGAAATGTAAGCTTTAGAAGAGAAGAGATTGAAAGTAATTGGTGCTTTGAAATGATCGAAATCCTTCTCTATTTATAGTTTTTCTAAAGACAGAACTCTGACAGAATTCGGGCAGAACTCTGACAGAACACGTTGTAACAAACCGCAACTGAAGGGTGACCAAGTTTAAAATCAAACGTTCATATAACGTTCAACTTGGCCGAACTCTGGCCGAGTTCTGTCAGGGTTTGGTCAGTTGGTTTTGAGAAAAATAGTTTTTGCTTTTTGAAAAGTCCTTCAGAAGCTTTTTCTAAAATATGTGTTTTCAAAAACATAGGTCATTTTGAAAAGATAGGTCAGGTTTTCAAAAATGATTTTAGGATAGCCTATTTGTCAGTACGACTTGGTGTACAATGTGTTTCTAGACTCAATAAAATAAAAAAGTACAATGCTTTGAAGGGAAATACATTCTGAGTGGCAAACAGCTTCAGTCTTGAACATAGTAGATATCCATATTTAATCAGTGTCCAAATCGTCGTAGGTAAACATCTGAATTGACTTATATTTATATCGAGACAGAGTTTGATCAATTATTAAAATTAGGTTTGACCATGACCAATGGGCCAACATACCAGCCTCCGAGGCCATTGCCGCCTCAGGCACAACAGTATGCCCAGGTTCAGATTCAGAACAGGCAGAGAGGTCACCAGCAGAGGGGACCAGCACCAAGAGGGCAAGGAGAGGCTATGGCTCTGACCGTGGCAGAAAAATTGGCTTCAGGTAAGGTGGTGGCAGGTACCATTCTCGTCAACTCTTTTCCAGTAACAGTATTATTTGATTCGGGTGCATCGTATTCATTTATTTATTCACGATTCGCAACACGGATAGGACTGGAGCCCGAGTCATTATCAGTAAGGCTCAATATACTTACTGGTAACGGTCTTGTGGGGGTAGATAGAATCTATTCCACATGTCGAATCGTAGTTAGCGGTAGAGAGTTTCCTGCTAGATTCATAGAATTTCTGATGGCCGACTATGATGTGGTCCTAGGAATGGATTGGTTGAAGGATTAATATGCAAGAATAAGCTGCCATATTGGCATGATTATTTTTGGTATTCCAGGCAAACCAGAGTTTTCATTTTCCAGGGACGAAGTAGAACCTTCTCCACCAGTATTACGGATGGCAGTAGCAGAAGCAGTTCAATTTCCCGGAGTAGTAGAAGAGTTTCCTGATGTATTTCCTGAAGAGCTTCCAGGTATACCATCGGAGAGAGAGATAGAGTTCACTATCGACTTGATTCCAGGGACGGCACCAGTGTCAAAGAGAGTCTACAGGATGGTACCTTCAGAATTGGAGATCTTATATAAGATGATTGAAGAACTCAGAACCAAGGGATTCATTTATGCTAGTGGATCACCTTGGGGAGCCCCAATGCTTCTTGTGAAAAAGAAGGATGGTACGTCAAGATTATGTGTTGATTATCGTACCTTGAATTCTGTAACAATCAAGAACAGATATCCCCTACCAAGGATAGATGATTTATTCGATCTACTCAATAGGAAAGCAGTATTCTCGAAGATTGACTTGCGATCAGGGTACCATCAAATCAGAGTCATAGAGCAAGACATCCCGAAGACAGCATTTAGATCTAGATATGGACATTGGGAGTTCCTTGTTATGCCATTTGGAGCAACCAACGCGCCAACCGTATTCATGGACCTCATGAATCATATCTTCATGTAAAACCCCTAAATTTCTACTATTTTTTTATTATTAAATTTGCATGAATTTAAAATTTTGTATTGTACGCCACGTAGTCGTATTATACGTCGCGCACAAAATTTTGTTTTTCGAAATTGCTCGACGAGTGCGAATATGTGCGAGCGTACATATTTTAGAAAAACATTTTGTTCTATTTTTATAGTTTCAAATAATATAATAATTAGTTTTATATCATTTCTAAACTTGTAAAATTTATTAATAATAAATAATATTTTCGTATACTAGAAAAGCCTAATTATGTAAAGAATATTTTTGCATACATATATTTCGTAATTAATTATTGGTCTATTCTAAATAAAGGTATAATTTTCGAGATTTATTAATATTAATATTTTATTGTTCAAAAAGGATATTTAAAAATATTAATGTAATTTTCGAAATTATTATTATTAATATTATTGGAAAATATATTTCAAAATTTTTTGTGAAGATTTAAATTTTGATTTGATTCCATGGATACATTTAAATAGTAAATCATCTATATTTTAAATTGATTTGATTTTTAAACTAAAAGTATTTAATTTGATTTTAATGGGATTTGGATTTAGATTTGATTGATTTTAAATCAAATTAGGAATTATCTATTTTGGGTTTTAAATCTATTTCAAATCCTATCTTAATGGGAATTCTCACATCCTATAAATAGGCAAGTACTCCTCCATAACTTCTATCCTCCACAATATTTTTCCACAAATAATTCCCAACCCCGTGCACCGTGTCCGTGTTCCCTTCCCGTCTTATTCCATATTTTTGTACATGTACAATTTCATCCTCTCCTACGTGTCGACAATCCCGACACGGCAAAAATCCTAATCCTATCCCTAACCCAACTCCTTTCCGCCCTGCTGCCATCCACCCGTCGACACTCCCAACAGCCCCGTTCTTACCGCTCCACCACCGGAGTAGCGTCGTCCCGGCGGCATCTCCATCCCGTACCCGACCTTCACCCCGACCCCCATGACAACCAGCCAGCACCAACCAGCCACCTCCACCCTCTGCCAATTACCCCCACGACAAATCATCTACCACCGCCACAAAAATTGGCCACCCGCAACCACCTGCAACCACTAACCCAGCCACCAAAATCACCACCACACTCATCTCCGTCCCCACGACCACCGGCCGGAATTTCCAACCACCACAGCAAATGCAAAAAAGTAGAATCAAGACTCACCTGTCCCCCGTCTCGTCGCGCCGGCGTCGACCGCTGCGCCGAGCAGAACTCGGCGTCTCGCCCGATGCGTCCACCGTGGCGAGCGCCCTTCACCCTCGATTACCCGACGCCGTCCAATCCCGCCGAACCGTGGCCTCGCCCCAGCGACTGGAGCCTCTCCCCGTGCACCCCGATCCACCGTGCGAACCACCGAGCGGTGCGACCCAAAGCTCGAGATCTGGTCCCCCAGATCTGAGCGACCCCGCCCGGAGCCCCGCCGCCGCCGCGGGCGTCGTACGGCCTGGAGGAGAGCGCCCGACTCCAGCCTCCCGTCGCCGCTCCCCCGCTTTCTTGGCCGCCCGAAAACCCCACCGCCGGCGCCGCCCAGATCTTTCTCTCCGTCCAGCCCTAAACCCCCATCTTTCCTTCCTCTCCTCGTCCTCCGCCTGCCGCTTCCGTTGAACCCCGTCGCCGACCCCTCCTCCGCGAGCGGCGTACCGAGCGAGCGCCGCCCCCGCGTAGCCGAACCGCTCCGCCGCCCCTTTCCTCCTTTTCCTCCAGCTCCCCTCTTCTTCTTTTTCGTTCAACTTTCTATTTTTTTGTTTTTTTAACGAATCTTTTAAACACTTGTTTGGCATTGAGGAGTGGTTCTCCTCGAAAGAGGAGAACCAGCGTCTTTTGCTTTGTTATTATTTTTAGGTATTATTTATTTGTAATATAATTACTTACTTTCAGTATTATTATTATTATTATTATTATTATTATTATTGTTATTATCATTACTATTATTATTATTATTATTTAACATCATTATTATTATTATTATTATTATTATTATTATTATTATTATTATTACTACTACTACTGCTGGTGAGCTGAGAGTTAAGAGTATTTATTTTTATGAGTTTTAACAGCAACAGAGATAGTTGCTGATAATATTATAAATATTACTATATTGTTATTTTATTTTTCTTGCATCTTCTTCTCTCCTTATAAGAAAACATCAGATATTCTGCTGATGTTATTAGTATTATTATTATTATTATTATTATTATTATTATTATTATTATTATTGATGTTGGTTATTGAATAAACTATTTACTTACTAATATTTTTATTTTTTTTGAAATATTTCTAACCATTTTGAAGATAGCTTTCACCATAAATTATGCTTTGACAAATTATCTTGTAACAAAAATAATGTATATTTTCAAAGTTAGTTTTGAACCCTCAAATATTAGTATATTATAGTTCTTGGCCTATAACTATTATTATAATATTTCTAGCCATATTCAAATATAGTATTACCTTGAAAGGATTTTTCCATATTTTCAATTATTTACCTAAAAGTATTTTAACTAAATTTAATTTACCTAGAAAACTCATTTTGACCAAACTTAAGCGTTTTGCCCTAAAACGACTTTCGATTTTTGGGTATTTTATTGGAAAGCATATTTTGACTAATAAATTATATTTCAGTATTATAAATAGTTTTCTATATTTATTTATCCATTATTTCTTTGATTTTCTCCTGTCCGTATCCAAGTCCTGTTGTTCCTATTCCTTCGCCCATTTTGAGACTACCTTATGTCCACCCTAACTAATTTGACCGTTCTGAACCCAATGGAACTGTCTGTGCCATCATCAGAGGTCCCCATGCATATTTGTTGTACCGAAGTTACAGTTCGTGTCACCTTGAGCATCGCAGCACACCAGGCGTCCTACCATGCATGACACCTTGCCATTAGCTGTTTACTTATTTTAGCTCATATTTTATGCATGTTCATTATTTTCTTTATGCAAAATAAACTGTGATACATAGCATAACTGTTAGAATTTACTGTTCAGTTTTCTGTTGTGTATTATTTTTCTTACAAATTAAACCTAGATTTAAGGGACCACCTTGTGTGTTGCATTCATTGGCCTTGACACGTTGTAAACATGAAGTTATATGTCGTATGTAGAACACGGAAGTGCGTGATTGGCTGGCCACCAGTACGTACAAGCCGTGCGATAGGAATAACCGCTAATAGAGGTTGCATGCTAGTTTGACTTAGCAGTTATAGTAGTTGTGTTGTGGATGCAACACAGTAGGCATTGGGTGGGGAGGACAATTCCTTAGCGTATGGGCTTCGATGCACTTCCCTTGTGACCCGGACTCTCCGCTGGAGGTACGGGGTTGATGACCCATGCTCTTCCTGCTAGGGCCTCTGGTGCCCAAGAAGGGGACTATGCCAATCCTATTTAGCCAGGGCTCATGCGTAGGAAGGATTGTTCTTAACAACATTTTACTTAGAATGGTAGGCTACCCTATCCGTTAGGTAAGAGTACTTTTAGTTTGGGTACTTGTATCTGACCATGACTTGGAACAATAACTTGTCGCGGATTAGTTCGTCACATCTTGTCCTTGTTTGGTTGTAGGTGTGACTTACTACTTCGATGAGAAGGTATTGAACCTTGTTGGGGTCCGGATACCATATCGGATTCATAGCATGGGAAGATACGTTACCGTGAATTAGTTTACCATCTTATGTCCTTGTTTGGTTGGGGGGATGGTACGCTCGTTCAGTAGGTGTGTATTGGAACATGTTATAATTCGATTTACTTATTTATTTGAGCAATATTTATTCAGTTTATATTACATGCTATTATGTGTCTTGTTACGTCCCTCTGAGGACCTGGTTGGCTTGCTAGGTGTGTGCTATTGTCTTTCGCAGGTGCTTTAGCTCTAGCCGTGTTCGTTGCTATTTCTCGAGGATGATTGCACTTGGATCGTCTTCGCTCTGCTCGCCAAAAATCATTTATTCTATCCTGTACTTTTCCTTATTTTGTTGGTAGTAGATTTGTCTCCGCCCAACATATTGTATCAAGACAAATTTATTCTCATTATATGATATCTTTTATTCTTTGATTTGTGGATGAGATTAGTTAGTTATGGTTTTACTGCATTTTACAGCTTATGTATTTATACGAGGCTTCCATATATTGGAGTATACTTCGTATGAATACAGCTGGCATGTCTACGTTCCTAGTCCTACGTATTTTGGGACTGGGGCGTTACATGTTTTTGTGGTGGCCCATGCAGGTCTAGATAAATTGTTTGGTTACTTTACCATACCAAGCAAGCCTGCGTATAGGATTAGAAGTTTAGGATCTCATCCACATACTTGACCTCTTTTTCTTGATTTTATCTATCGTTTGACTCATCAATTGCATCTTGCTTGCTTTCTTTCATCCCTATTCTTATCTTCCCTTCGTGCTTGCTAGAGATTGACCCTACTCGTTAGTTGTCCCAAAACACCATTAGTTTAAATCTTTAAGTTGGGTAGAATACCTTATGACTTAGCAACCCCTTTGACCTAGTGACCTATATTAGCAAGCTTATTAGATCCTAGAATCTAGAGGACCTAACCCGTCTAGCCAACCAAGGACTTGGACAAGAAGACTATAGGACAACTGTATGACTTAGAATCATTCTGCTTTTTATCTAAATATTTCGTGCCTATGATTTTACCACCTTGACTAACGATGCTAATGTAGCCTAGTTTTTGCAAGCTTATCTTTTATCGAGCTTGTTCAAGATATATGTTATTGGAAGAGCTCCCACTAACATGTTGTCTAATTAGAACCGGTGCATAATGGTCTGATCAACCAAGTGCACTTTGGTTCACTTTTGTCTATTATTCTACGTGGATGGGGACATAGCTAAACTTGTCCTTTAGAGTCCCATCCACGACTGCCTTGATAATTCCTTTGAAATTATTCGATCGTCATTGAATCACGTATTTCGTATTCGATAACGCCTCCTTCGAACTCTAGATTGCTTTCGCCTTCACCTGTTTAAGAAGGACGACTGCGCTGTACTTGAAGTTCCCCTAGCTATCCTATCTCTTATGACCATTAACACTCAATGTGCCTATATCTTTGCCTTAGCTACTCGACCTTTCCCTCGACCCTAAATCTACAATCTTGACTTTCTAAATCTACTTGAATTTAAGAGTGATTACAATCGTCTCTTAATCATATCCTCAACCTAGACTACGACCATATAAACTTCGAACCCTTCTATCTACCGTTGTGCCTTCTCACCCCCTCCTAATTCTCAATTTCGAGGACGAAATTCTTTTAAGTTGGGTATGATGTAAAACCCCTAAATTTTTACTATTTTTTTATTATTAAATTTGCATGGATTTAAAATTTTGTATTGTACACCACGTAGTCGTATTATACGTCGCGCACGAAATTTTGTTTTTCGAAATTGCTCGACGAGTGCGAATATGTGCGAGCGTACATATTTTAGAAAAATATTTTGTTCTATTTTTATAGTTTCAAATAATATAATAATTAGTTTTGCTATCATTTCTAAACTTGTAAAATTTATTAATAATAAATAATATTTTCGTATACTAGAAAAGCCTAATTATGTAAAGAATATTTTTGCATACATATATTTCGTAATTAATTATTGGTCTATTCTAAATAAAGGTATAATTTTCGAGATTTATTAATATTAATATTTTATTGTTCAAAAAGGATATTTAAAAATATTAATGTAATTTTCAAAATTATTATTAATATTATTGGAAAATATATTTCAAAATTTTTTGTGAAGATTTAAATTTTGATTTGATTCCATGGATACATTTAAATAGTAAATCATCTATATTTTAAATTAATTTGATTTTTAAACTAAAAGTATTTAATTTGATTTTAATGGGATTTGGATTTAGATTTGATTGATTTTAAATCAAATTAGGAATTATCTATTTTGGGTTTTAAATCTATTCCAAATCCTATCTTAATGGGAATTCCCACATCCTATAAATAGGCAGGTACTCCTCCATAACTTCTATCCTCCATAATATTTCTCCACAAATAATTCCTAACCCCGTGCACCGTGTCCGTGTTCCCTCCCCGTCTTATTCCATATTTTTGTACATGTACAATTTCATCCTCTCCTACGTGTCGACAATCCCGACACGGCAAAAATCCTAATCCTATCCCTAACCCAACTCCTTTCCGCCCCGCTGCCATCCACCCGTCGACAGCCCCAACAGCCCCGTTCTCACCGCTCCACCACCGGAGTAGCGTCGTCCCGGCGGCATCTCCATCCCGTACCCGACCTTCACCCCGACCCCCACGATAACCAGCCAGCACCAACCAGCCGCCTCCACCCTCTGCCAATTACCCCCACGACAAATCAGCTACCACCGCCACAAAAATTGGCCACCCGCAACCACCTGCAACCACTAACCCAGCCACCAAAATCACCACCACACGCATCCCCATCCCCACGGCCACCGGCCGAAATTTCCAACCACCACAGCAAACGCAAAGAAGAAGAATCAAGACTCACCTGTCCCCCGTCTCGTCGCGCCGGCGTCGACCGCTGCGCCGAGCCGAACTCAGCGTCTCGCCCGACGCGTCCACCGTGGCGAGCGCCCTTCGCCCTCGATTACCCGATGCCGTCCAATCCCGCCGAACCCTGGCCTCGCCCCAGCGACCGGAGCCTCTTCCCGTGCGCCCCGATCTACCGTGCGAACCACCGAGCGGTGCGACCCAAAGCTCGAGATCTGGTCCCCCAGATCTGAGCGACCCCGCCCGGAGCCCCGCCGCCAAACCGGGCGCCGCACGGCCTGGAGAAGAGCGCCCGACTCCAGCCTCCCGTCGCCGCTCCCCCGTTCCCTTGGCCGCCCGAAAACCCTACCGCCGGCGCCGCCCAGATCTTCCTCTCCGTCCAGCCCTAAACCCCTTTCTTCCCTTCCTCTCCTCGTCCTCCGCCCGCCGCTTCCGTTGAACCCCGTCGACGACCCCTCCTCCGCGAGCGGCGCGCCGAGCGAGCGCCGCCCCCGCGTAGCTAAACTGCTCCGCCGCCCCTTTCCTCCTTTTCCTCCAGCTCCCTTCTTCTTCTTCTTCGTTCAACTTTCTATTTTTTTTGTTTTTTTTAACGAATCTTTTAAACACTTGTTTGGCATTGAGGAGTGGTTCTCCTCGAAAGAGGAGAACCAGCATCTTTTGCTTTGTTATTATTTTTAGGTATTATTTATTTGTACTCTAATTACTTACTTTCAGTATTATTATTATTATTATTATTATTATTATTGTCATTATCATTACTATTATTATTATTTAACATCATCATCATTATTATTATTATTATTATTATTATTATTATTATTATTATTATTATTATTATTATTATTACTACTACTGGTGAGCTGAGAGTTAAGAGTATTTATTTTTATGAGTTTTAACAGCAACAGAGATAGTTGCTGATAATATTATAAATATTACTATATTGTTATTTTATTTTTCTTGCATCTTCTTCTCTCCTTATAAGAAAACATCAGATATTCTGCTAATGTTATTAGTATTATTATTATTATTATTGATGTTGGTTATTGAATAAACTATTTACTTACTAATATTTTTATTTTTTTAAAATATTTCTAACCATTTTGAAGATAGCTTTCACCATAAATTATGCTTTGACAAATTATCTTGTAACAAAAATAATGTATGTTTTCAAAGTTAGTTTTGAAACCCTCAAATATTAGTATATTATAGTTCTTGGCCTATAACTATTATTATAATATTTCTAGCCATATTCAAATATAGTATTACCTTGAAAGGATTTTTCCATATTTTCAATTATTTACCTAAAAGTATTTTAACTAAATTTAGTTTACCTAGAAAACTCATTTTGACCAAACTTAAGCGTTTTGCCCTAAAACGACTTTCGATTTTTTGGTATTTTATAGGAAAGCATATTTTGACTAATAAATTATATTTCAGTATTATAAATAGTTTTCTATATTTATTTATCCATTATTTCTTTGATTTTCTCCTGTCCGTATCCAAGTCCTGTTGTTCCTATTCCTTCGCCCATTTCGAGACTACCTTATGTCCACCCTAACTAATTTGACCGTTCTGAACCCAATGGAACTGTCTGTGCTACCATCAGAGGTCCCCATGCATATTTGTTGCACCAGTTATATTTCGTGCCACCTTGAGCATCGCAGCACACCAGGCGTCCTACCAGGCAAGACACCTTGCCATTAGCTGTTTACTTATTTTAGCTCATATTTCATGCATGTTCATTATTTTCTTTATGCAAAATAAACTGTGATACATAGCATAACTGTTAGAATTTACTGTTCAGTTTTCTGCTGTGTATTATTTTTCTTACAAATTAAACCTAGATTTAAGGGACCACCTTGTGTGTTGTATTCATTGGCCTTGACACATTGTAAACACGAAGTTGTGTGTCGCATGTAGAACACAGAAGTGCGTGATTGGCTGGCCACTAGTACGTACAAGCCGTACGATAGGAATAACCGCTAATAGAGGTTGCATGCTAGTTTGACTTAGCGGTTATAGTGGTTGTGTTGTGGATGCAACACAGTAGGCATTGGGTGGGGAGGACAATTCCTTAGCGTATGGGCTTCGATGCACTTCCCTTGTGACCCGGACTCTCCGCTGGAGATACGGGGTTGATTACCCACGCTCTTCCTGCTGGGGCCTCTGGTGCCCAAGAGGGGACTATGCCAATCCTATTTAGCCAGGGCTCATGCGTAGGAAGGATTGTTCTTAACAACATTTCACTTAGAATGGTAGGCTACCCTATCCGTTAGGTACGAGTACTTTTGGTTTGGGTACTTGTATCTGACCATGACTTGGAACAATAACTTGTTACGGATTAGTTCGTCACATCTTGTCCTTGTTTGGTTGTAGGTGTGACTTACTACTTCGATGAGAAGGTATTGAACCTTGTTGGGGTCCGGATACCATATCGGATTCATAGCATGGGAAGATACGTTACCATGAATTAGTTTACCATCTCCTGTCCTTGTTTGGGTGGGGGGATGGTACGCTCGTTCAGTAGGTGCGTATTGGAACATGTTATAATTTGATTTACTTATTTATTTGAGCAATATTTATTCAGTTTATATGGCATGCTATTATGTGTCTTGTTACGTCCCTCTGAGGACCTGGTTGTCTTGCCAGGTGTGTGCTATTGTCTTTCGCAGGTGCTTTAGCTCTAGCCGTATTCGTTGCTATTTCTCGAGGATGATTGCACTTGGATCGTCTTCGCTCTGCTCGCCAAAAATTATTTATTCTATCCTGTACTTTTCCTTATTTTGTTGGTAGTGGATTTGTCTCCGTCCAACATATTGTATCAAGACAAATTTATTCTCATTATATGATATCTTTTATTCTTTGATTTGTGGATGAGATTAGTTAGTTGTGGTTTTACTGCATTTTACAGCTTATGTATTTATACGAGGCTTCCATATATTGGAGTATACTTCGTATGAATACAGCTGGCATGTCTACGTTCCTAGTCCTACGTATTTTGGGACTGGGGCGTTACACTTCATGTCCTATTTGGACCAGTTCGTGATAGTGTTTATAGACGACATCTTGGTTTATAGCAAGAATGAGACAAAGCATGAGCAGCATCTTCGTGTAGTTCTTCAGATTCTCAGAGAGCACCAGTTGTACGCGAAGTTCAGTAAGTGCGAGTTTCGGCTGGATCGTATCTCGTACTTAGATCACATCATCACCAGAGGTAGAGTGGAAGTGGACCCCCAAAAGATAGTGTCCATAGAGACATGGCCAGTACCTAGCACCGTCGCAGAAGTTCAGAGTTTCCTAGGATTGGCTGGCCATTACCGGCGGTTTGTGTCAGACTTTGCTCGAATTTCAGCACCACTAATGCAGTTGACCCACAAGGATGTGCAGTTTGCTTGGACAACAGAGTGTCAGAGTTCATTCGAGAATTTGAAGCGAAGATTGATGACGGCTCCCATTCTCACGCTTCCAGATGGGACTGGAGGATTTTTAATTTATTGTGATACTTCTGGCAGAGGATTGTGATGTGTCTTGATGCAGCATGGTAAGGTAGTAGCTTATGCGTCATGTCAGCTTTGTGATCATGAGAGGATTTACCCAACCGATGACTTGAAATTAGCAGCGGTGGTTTTTGCACTCAAGTTGTGGAGGTATTATTTGTATAGAGATCGGGTGGAGATTTTTACCGACCACATGAGTCTTATGTATATGTTTACCCAGAAGGATCTCAATATGCGTCAGAAAAGATGGCTAGAGTTACTGGTGGATTATGAAATCAACTTGCAGTATCATCCTGGAAAGGCCAACGTAGTTGCAGATGCGTTGAGCAGAACAGCAGGAGCTTATTTTCTAATAGCATAGCCAGAGTTATTAGCAGATCTTTAGAAGATGGGTATAGAAGTAGTTCTTCCTACCAATGTGGCATTGATGGCTAGTATGCAAGTTCAGTCCAGTATAGTTGAGAGGATTAAGTTAGCTCAGTCAACGAATTCTAAGCTTCAGCGGCTTAGGAAAGAATATATAGTAGGAGGGAGAGCAGAGTTGTGTATTCACGAAGATGGTACTCTCCGACATGGAAGGCATCTTTGTGTACCCAGTGGTGATATCAGACAGGAGATCATGGCAGAGGCTCACAGTTCTCAGTATTCAATTCATCCCGGTGGCACGAAGATGTACCGAGACATCTGTCAGCATTTCTAGTAGAATGGCATGAAGAGGGAGATAGCCCGGTTTGTCTCTCATTGTTTAGTTTGCCAACAAGTTAAAGCTGAACAGCAGAGACCAGCTAGACTTCTTCAACCTTTACCGATCCCAGAATGGAAATGGGAGCACATTACCATAAATTTTGTATCTAGGTTACCTAAATCCCCAACTGGGAGAGATGCTATCTGGTTATAGTTGATCGTCTCACGAAGGTAGCTCATTTTCTCCCCTTCAGGATTGGTCAGTCGATGGATCAGCTTACAGAGATGTACCTCAAGCAGATTGTCAGATTGTATAGAGTTCCAGTTAGTATCGTATCAGACAGAGATTCAAGATTCATATCGTACTTTTGGCGGAGTCTTCAAGAGAGCTTGAGGACTCGTCTCAAGTTCAGTTCAGCTTATCATCTGCAGACAGATGGTCAGTCAGAACGCACGATCCAGACTCTTGAAGATATGTTACGGTCATGTACACTCGACTTCGGTGGTTCATGGGAAGATCACATGTATCTTGTGGAGTTCTCCTATAACAACAGTTTCCAGGCCAGTATCCAGATGGCACCCTTTGAAGTACTATATGGCAGGAAGTACAGATCACCTTTAGCTTGGGATAATGTCGGCGAGAGACAGATGCCTGGTCCAGAGATGATTACGCAGACAATCGAGGTGGTCAGACAAGTCAGAGATCATCTTCGAGTTGCCCAAGACTGCCAGCACCATTGGGCCGATTCTCATCGGCGTCCCCTTGAGTTTTCAGTCGGCGACCATGTGTTCCTTAGGATCTCGCCTACCCATGGCGTCATTCGATTCGGCGTACGAAGAAAGCTTAGTCCTAGGTATATAGGGCCGTTTGACATTCTCAAGCGAGTAGGTGATGTGTCCTATCGTCTCGTGCTTCCGCCGTCGTTATGTAAGGTACATAACGTTTTTCATGTATCCCAATTGCGACGGTATACCCCGGATCCGAGCCATATCCTTGATCATTCGAAATTGGTTGTTGGTACCAACCTTTCGTATGAAGAAAGGCCCGTATCCATATTGGACCGAAGAGAGAAGGTACTCAAGAATAAGACTATTAGTTTAGTCCGTGTCGCTTGGGGCCATCACTCTTTGGGTGAGTCAACGTGAGAACGAGAGGATGATATCCGATCACGATATCCACACCTGTTTGACTCATAAGGTATAATGTCTTCCTTATGCCTTATGCTTTTACTTTCTTGCTTGCATAAATGATTGCTTGATTGGCTGCTAGTCGTAGAATGCTTATGATCGGTATAGCTTGTGCCGACATCTCTAGCCTCTAGATTAAATTTCGAGAACGAAATTCCTTTAAGGTGGGTAGAGTTGTCACTCCCGTTTTTCGTTGTACGTATTTTCAGTATACGTATACGGATTTCTGACATTTGTCAGGTGGACCGTAATTAGATTTGTCTTGCTTAGCCTAGTCTTGGTTTAATCTAGCTTAGTTTATTTTAATTTGGTTCGGTTCAATTTGACTTGGTTTGGTTTGGCTTGGCATAGTTTGGTTTGAGATGGAGAGGGATGATATATAACCCAACTCCTTCTCTCTCTCCTCGTTCACTTCTTCATTTACTTCTTTATCTTCTCAATTTACTCCTCCCACCTACCAAGCCCTAGGCAAGTGAAACTTGCTTTATGATGGATCTCAAGTTTTATTGTTCCATTCTCTTTCTAACTTGATTCTAAGCCTCTTTAGAACATGGCATTTTTGGGTTCGATGGATGGATTCTTGTAGATCTAAGTTTCTAATATTTTTGGTTTTTCTTGGTTTTGATCTATGAAACTTGGTTATTTTCGAGATCTAATTGTTTTATGTTGTAGAAAATTCAATTATACCCAATTTTGGCTTTTGAACCGCTTGATTTCGACTTCGTATGAGCAAGTTATGCCATTTTTATGTTCATGGGTTCTCCATACCTTTTGGTGCTGTCGGGACAATGAACAGTGCCACGTGCAGTGTCTTCGCTGTCGGGCGCCCGCGTGCCGTGCTTGCGTGCAACGTGCGCCGTGGGCAATTTTGTCTGCGCGCAACTTTCAACTTGCGCGGTCGCACGCCCGTACGATTTTCTGTCGCACGCCCGCGTGCCGTGCTTGCGCACAGCGTGCGCCGTGGACAGTTTTTCTCACGCAACTTGCGTAGGTCACTCCAAATGACTGTTTTTGCCTCTTTGAGCTATTTTTTAGCTACAATCTTGAAAAACTCAAATCATAAAAGTTGTAGATCTTTTCCTTGGCTTCAAGAATATGTTACTAGCTATTTTATGCAAGTTTCTCTCATTCATGATAATGTAAGTATAGAACACGATAGTGGCCTGTTAAGGCGCACTCTTAACAAGTATCAAGTAACATGATAATTCATGATAATGGCCCGTCGTGGCGCACTCTTGACAAGCAACCTTGGCATGATAATACCTGATAGTGGCCCATCGTGGCGCACTCTTGATAAGTAAACCTACATGATAATCTTGATATGCTGTCGTGACGGCTCTCTTGACTTGCTAAGTAACTCTAGTCTCGACACCGTGGGTGTTTGTGCTTGTATAAGCTACATGTCTCGTCTTGCAGCATGTCTAGGATGTGAATTTCTGATTTCCACGGTCAGGGATTCGTACTGAATCTGACTAGGATAATGACTAGATTTATCAAGTAGTCCATGAAGAGGTTTTCCAGCTACAGACAGTCTCATAATCTGGGCGCTCTAATTGGACTTGTAGTCTACCGTCGAGTAGGGCACATTTCCAGCACACTATCATGTGTTGCACCTCTAAGTCACCTAATCCAACTCTCTCAACTTGTGACCGGATAACCTGGATTAAGATTGCAGGGCTTGTGGCTGTTGGAACATCCTGATGCATCTTATTAGTAACTAGGCTTGTGATAACCCTAGTTAGTTAAAGTATCAAGCCGTACTCATTGCTTGATCGTGATTGATGGATGGAGTCTTGTGTAGTCTTGCCTAGATCCAGTACATGGCTATCTCAGGACATGCTTGTGTATGCTTTACTTTATCAATAATTGGTTAGAGACTAAGTTTTGTTCAGGTGAAGGGTTACAACCCCGATCCTTGTTTGGTTTACGGGTTGTAACTTGGTTACCTTAATAGTCCTTTAGTTATCTTATCGTCTATCACCATGTTTTCCCTAACTCATGTCTTTTGTCATTTCATTTATGTCTTTATGTGCTAATATGCTGATTTTAGTTCTTAAGTGAAGCCTCCCTTGTGGCTCTTGCTCTTTCTGGGGTCTGACCCAGCTGGTTTTGTATGGCCAGATTTCGGAGTAGCACCCGAGGATCTTCCAGCCAGATGGTGAACACCAGACGTAATTCTGGCAACGAGTGGGTGTCTTATTTTGTTCTCCCACTTTATTGTAAATTATTCTTTTGAGGCGTTTAGCCGCCGAGCAAGTGTTAGCTCGTGTTAAATTACATTCCTGTCTGCCTAAGGGCTGTAACATGATTGACAAATCCTATGGTTGAACATGTATGACTTAAACTCTTGCTAGTCTTCGTATTTTGTATGACTAGCTTCATGATCATCTGAATATGTAATGTATGGGACACCTTACTTTGTATGTCTAATGATCTACCATCTTGTTACATTTACTTGCTTGCTTGAGATTGAGACACTATGCTTGTTCTTGACCATAAGTGACTGTTGGCTTGTAGTAAAACCCTCATGCATCTAGACAGCCGTGACCATACATCGAGGTGGATTACACTTCAATGTACGTAGCTGGCTGTGTCTGTCCTCCGCTCTCCAGTATTCTGGTTCTGGGGCGTGACAGATGCTTATCCATAAACATATGATATCATGTCCTAATGCATATCACTAATACCCGGTAAATTACCTTAAACAAAAATCTGTTAAATCTATAACGATCTATGTAGGCCAAATAAAACTTGACCCAATATCCAAATATAATCTTCATTAATCTATAAAATATTAATATAAAGCTGCAATAGATTTATATAAATCTACAAAATATAATCTTCAGTTATTTAAACAAGGTTCATAATATCCCATGCTGAAATCTATGCCAAACAAAATTAATTGTGAAGATCATTATGGTCTTATCAATGTTCAACAAGATCTTGACATGAGAGCACATCTTCCTTCTAAGTCCAGAAATCAAAAAGGATTTAGAGTAAAACTTACCAGTAGTGCCGATGCCCACAAGAGTTGGCTTGCCGGATTACGCAAGGCTACTACAAGGGTGAAGAGATGCCCTCAACACAAGCCACGGTTGGATGCACCATCGTCGGAGCTTTGCCGCCTTTTGATCTTCTTCTTGGTTGGAGTTTCGTGCTAGTAACGTATTGTGAAAATGAGAGAAAACGAGAAAAAATTGGTAGGCATAAATCTGTACATACATTTTCTCATTGATAACATATACAGAGGAAATGAGATAGAGGTTGTTGTGGGTATGGATAAGGGCATCCATATTTAAATTTGTCCAAATCACAACAATTCTAAATATTCCATTGTATAAGATAATTATACTAACCAACTAAATAACAATAATAATAATAATAATAATAATAATAATAATAATACACCTAACTATAATTTTCTTTTCCTAGTCATTTGACAAACTGTGTTTTTCCGCTTCCCTACTGTCACCCATCCGTACCGGATATTCATCCCCGAAAAATCGGAACCGTTGCCGACCGATACGTCCTCCCAACCCTCCTCTTCCTCCAAACCCCAAACCATAATAACCCTAACTCCCGCCATACTCCATTACCAACCTCAACCTCTTCCCTCCTCCTTCTTCTCCTTCTCCTTCTCCTTCTCCTTCTCCTTCTTCTTCTTCGGCTCGGCGATGGGTTGCAGCCAGTCGAAGTTTAAGAGGGAGGAGTCGCCGGCGTCTCTCCGGCCGGTCCGCCGCCGGACCGCCGACGGCCATCGCCGGAAGGGGGAGCTGCGGGGCCTCCGGTCGAGGAGGGACAGCATCGTGTCCACCACCGACCTCCTCCGGTCGGCGGCCGACGACATTTCTGACGTGGCATCGTCCGTCGGCTCACGGAAGATGTGTCCGCTGCCGGAGGGGGATGACGAGACGGAGGTGGAGAAGAGGGTGGTGGCGGTGGTGGTGGAAGAGGTCGGGGAGGAGGAGGCAGGGGAGCTAGGGTTCGGCGAGGGAGGGAAGAGGATAGAGATGGTGGTGAAGGAGGCTGAGGAGGAGGACGATTTAGGGTTCCGCAAGGGAGGGAAGAGGATGGTGGTGGAGGAGGAGGAGGAGGAGTTTCCGGGTTCACCGAGTTTCCGGTTTTATTTCCAGGATTCGGTGGTCGACAAAGGTGTGATAGTAGAAGGTAATATTCTCAACGCACACGAATACAACATGATACTGACACGCGACGACACGAACACCGCACGGATTTTTGTTTGTCCTGTCGTATTTTGAATTATTTGTGTTGTGTCCGAGATGTCTCCAATTTAGATGCGATACTAACACAAGAACACAAACATCTCATTAATTTTGGTGTGTCCTACTCAAGGTTCGCATCACCGACCGATACCGATGCATATCAGTCATATCCTATCAATTTTGGCATTTCCGATATCGATAGTGGCCTATACCAAACTGTCATCTCTTTTACATAGTCGATTTGACAAAGAAAATTATGGTATAAAAACAATGTTAACACAATGATTTGAATGTGACGTAAACCAACATGTCGATAAAATTTCATGTGGACATGATTTAGTTGTATACTATAAAATTCACAATATTCATAACAATGTCCATTATAGGTAAATATAAACAATTGAACAATTCCATACGAAAGTAAAGTAAACAACAAATAATACGATCATGCCTAAATGTGGAAATTCTGAAACCGTTGATACCATTACTCATAAGAAGGACCCGAAACCAATTCCGATAATGACACTATGAACCCATTTTCCTTACATATGTTACATTTTCAAATGAGTTATGCACTTCATTCTGGTAACATTTTGATTCTTTAATTTTAATCCCAGTTACTGTATCTTGGAGTGTTTGTGTCGTGTCGGATGTATCTGGCATGTTGTAATACAAACACGGTTCAATTTTCGGAGTGTCCATGTTTCCTTTCGTTTGTTGTATCTTGACAAATTACTTGAAACTCTTTGTCCATATTTCTTTTTCATGTGCAGAGGTGCTGGAGGAATTGAAGACACAGAAATCACAGGAAAAGGATGATAGCTTTGTGTCCTTAAAGTCCTTAAATTCTAATGAGGTATATATACAACTTGTTTGCATTCCTTATTTTCATCTCTCTAGTTATACCTTTTACTGTGCTCTAACTTCATAAAGAATCATTTACTCACAGATATTCATTGGGTAATGTTGCACATTGATGCTTTTATTTTGGAAAAAAAGAGAGGCGGTTTTTGCATCTGCTGTACTTTGATAGTAGGGGTTTTCATATTGAATATTTCCTCACTGACATTTTGGTTTAGAAAGGAAGATGGATTATGACAAGATGAGAAAATTATAAAAATGAAATTTCTGAAGTAACAATGTCTACACGGTTACTGGATTTAGGAATCCTATGAATCAAGAATCTCTTGAAAGTTCTATGTGAAAGCACACAAATTATATGTGATTAAATAAAACAGGTTCTATTATATCCAGGGATAATGGATTCTGTTGAGTATCGTAGTTCTTACTTCACTCACTCCTAGCTTGAAATGACCTTATCTATGGTAGAAATTTCCTTGAAGTAGTTGATGACATTTGTTGTTTCTATCGTCATGTTTTATCATTTCATCCCCTATACTGTAGAATTAATTATTCCGTAGAAGTTTTATTATTCCTGTAATAAACCAGAGTTCGAAACCATTTAAACCTCGAAAATATCTTTTAGGCGAAAAATAAAACCTACATGTTTGTTTTACTTTGAGGGGAAAAAACCAAACATGCTTGTTTTTTCAGCATTTCCAGATATTAGTTAATTCTTTTGAATTTAGTTCTTCTCTTTTGGGGTTCATTAGCGTCCCACTCTATTATGATTACATTTCGTTGGTGGAGAATTAAGATCTAATGTATCTCAAATTAGAGAACATTTCATTGATAAGTACTCTTCCTCTTTTGCAGGATTCATTGAGCTCGAAAATATCTTTTAGGCAAAAAATAAAACCTACATGTTTGTTTTACATTGAGGGGAAAAAAAACCAAACATGCTTGTTTTTTCAGCATTTCCAGATATTAGTTAATTCTTTTGTATTTAGTTCTTCTCTTTTGCGGTTCATTAGCGCCCCACTCTATTATGATTACATCTCGTTGGTGGAGAATTAAGATCTAATGTATCTCGAATTAGAGAACGTTTCATTGATAGATAAGTACTCTTCCTCTTTTGCAGGATTCATCGAGCAAATCAGCAAATAAAATCAAGTGGAAGAGATTGAGATCGTGTCATATACGTTGCTTGTTGAGTGGTCGAGGCTGCTACTATCAAAGCCACCACCACCCTCCTTCTCTGGCTAGCGTGGCTCCTCACCCCTCGGGTGGAAAGGATGCTTAGATTGTTTACACTGTTGTTCCCAGCTTCTTCGCTCCTACAGGCTAATTGTGATCTAGTCTCTATAGCCAAAAGACCACTCTGTAGTTTCTTCAAAGTTTTTCAAACCCTCCTATAGTTGAGTTCAATCTGTATACTGTTCTTTATTTTTATCATGTACTTGAAAACTTATCATATAATTATTCAAATTCTGTATCTAAACTAAGACTTGAATTAGGTTCATGCATTCTTATGGAAAATATGAAAAGACTTTACTACTGATACGGTGAACACTCTACAACAAAACCTTGAGAAATTCACAAATTTCTCCTACGTTTTGTGATTTGATTGACCTACCTTGCAAAATTGTCTTAAAACTAAATAGGAACCCTTTGTACCTATAGTAGAAAATAAAAGTCCACGTTGCTACTCAACTGTTAATTTTAATGGCTTAGGACATACAATATATAGATGCTTACAAAAGTGGATAAAAGACCAAATTGCTGCCATCAAGAAATTAAGTAAAACAAAAAACAAAAGTTGCTAGCTGGTAAGAAACCAAATAAACCTATTTTATTTTCAACAATCTCCCCCAAGCTGCACTACAAAATTACAGCTAATTAGTGACGGAAATATCCGTCACTAAAAGTAACTTTTCCGTTGCTATTTAGTAATATCGACAGAATGGAGGCGTCGTTAGAGTAATTGTTGCTAAGAAAAATCCGTCGGTAATCCGTCGCTGCAGTGACAACTTACCGACGGATTTGGCAACAACAACGCACCGACGGATTAGCAACTTATTTTTTCGTCGATAACACTTGTGACAGTTTTGCGACGGATTAGCAACAAAATTTGTGAGACCACATTTACAATTTTTCAGAAGGTTACGACAGAAATTTCCATCGGTAAGACGTCTGATACAATTTTGAATATTAGTACGTCAGTGGCCTGCAGCAATCTGTCGGTAATCAGTCGCTAGTCAGTCGTGGAGCTTGTCATTATTGCCAAAACAAAACAATTGGTTCATGCAATACTCAAACCTGCATGTCAATATATATATATATATATATATATATATATATATATATATATATTTTTTTTTTTTTTTTTTTTTTTTTTTTTTTTTGAAGCAATGGATAATTGGGGTGAACTCGCCTCCACTGGGGCTCGAACTCCGACCACTTGGGCCGCATGAATCTCTCTCTATATATATAGAGTGCTCGAACTCCGACCACTAGGCTAAGGTCATTTGCCAATACATATATATATATATATATATATATATATATATATATATATATATATATATATATATATATATATAACAAATATATATAACATTGAAGGAAATAGACTCAAACACAAATATTTATAAAATTAACTATTTTCTCAAACTATAGAGTAAACGACAAAGAAAAGTACATTTATACAAATCCCTCAAATGATACATAGACTCCATAAAATCGTACAAACTGATCCAGTGCAACAAAAAATCCTACAAAATTCTCCAACATATCAAATCGCTGGTGGAGGAGGTGGCGGAGGTGGAGGTGGCTGTCCGCACTTATATAACTGCATCATCACCAAACTTATGACCCGTTGTAGGTCCTGGGCAAGAACAATGCCTAGAATAGTCGATGCAGGAGGCGATGCATGAGATGCTGTGGTCGAAGGAGGAGCCGGTGCTGTGGTAGCAGGAGGCGCTGTGGTCGAATGAGGAGCCGGTACAGTGGTAGCAGGAGGCACTATAGTCGAAGCAGGAGCCGGTACAGTGGTAGCAGGAGTCAGACCACAAGTACCTAGAACCTGGGTCATCTGACTCTGTAGGGTTACTAATATATGTGTAACCTGCTCCGAACTATAGGTGCCGGAACTAATGCTGGACTGTGTAGCTACAGGTGGAAGTTGAGGTAGAGGAAGATCTTTGGAGTAAACGGACGGCTAGGATGCCAACGATCTGGTATCATACACGCAGACACATTTTCCTCTTCCGACAGCTTGTACCACAAGTCGTTCCTCGCAACCGGTGTACGTAGCTGACTTGTCTCAGCTCCCCACTCTGCACCCTCCTAGCAGTACTCCCTCCCTCACCGACTCGACTCTCTAAAGTCTCATACATCGCCTATATTTAATAGATAAATATATTTAGAGTTAATATTCATATTATAGTTACTATTAAGTATTGTTTTTAGATATTGTAGGTTTTGTCTTTGATTTATATTGCTAATTAGGGTTATGTTGGGATATTTAGAGTTAGGACTAATTATTTAGGTGAAATAAATATATAGTTAAGTATAAAGAAGAATATAATTAGATAGCACTGAGAAAACTTACATAGGCTTTAGTCGCCCGATCATCTATGAGCTTTCTATCCTTCTTTCGCTTATGGGTATGCTCGAAAACTTTGAAAAAGTCGACGGTATTCGGGTCTTCGCCTGTCCTGGCGACCTCCTCGCACTGTATCAATCAAACAATAATTAGTAACTAAATATTAAAATTAAACAATTGAAGAAATAACAAATAAGAATACTCACCAACCGTCGAGAAGGCAGCATCTCTCTCAGAGTGATAGGAAGTAAACGCTCCATGAACACGTGCAATCATGACTCATCCCTATCAGCTTGCATTCGTTGAGATCGACACATCTCGCCAGGTTCGACACGTAACAATCGTGAAATCTCAACTTTAAAATCCAATTGCATATTATCAATTTATCATCCCTACTAAATGTAAATGGTGCTGAAGGCTTGACCCAGTTACTATTGGATTTTTGTGTTAGATGCAACTTTGGACGCCTGCAAATAATTTCTAAGTCATTTTTTGCTTTGGGATTGTCTTTCGTTTCCTTGATATCCATCAACGTATTGAAGATGTTGTCGAATACTTTTTTAATATGCATGACATAAATATTGTGTCTTATGAGATTGTCCTTCCAATAACGTAAGTCCTAAAAGGTGCTCCGCTTCGTCCAATTATGGCGGTGTCCGAATCCTTCTAAGTGATGGCCTGATTTCGGATCTTCCATTACAGTCAGCAAATCCTCTACCTCTTGCCAAACTGCATCTCCTGTCAATCTCAATGGGGGAGGAGATAGTTCAGGTTTACCGGGTCTAAAGGCATCTTTTTTTTTCCACGGAAGTGATGCAGGAAGGAACTGGCAATGACAATAAAAAAAGCAAGATTTTCCTCTACTTTAAAGGCGGAATGCCTTGATCTTTCCCATACATATCAGACAAGACATAATACCATGAGTACTCTACCCCATAACATATTGTATGCTGAAAAATCGTTGATGGTCCACATGAGCATCGCTCTCATCTGAAAGTTCTACACCATCGATATATTATACGTCTGAACGCCGAACTGCCACAGTTGTTTCAACTCGTCCACCAACGGATGCAAGTATATATCGATGTTCTTCTTTGGATTTTTTGGACCGAGTATGATAAGTGTCAAAAACATATAAGGAGTCTTCATGCACATCCACGGTGGTAGATTGTAAGGGGTCAAAATCACCGGCCAACAAGAGTACTAAGATCCCGACTGTCCCAAAGGAGTAAATCCATCAAAACATAAAGCCAACTGAACATTCCTAGGCTCCGCAGCAAATCCAGGATGACATCGATCAAAATGCTTCTATGCCTCTCTATCGGAATGATGAGATAATTCTCCTTCATCTTGCTATGCTATGTCATGTGTTATGCAATATTTGTGGACATATACATCCTCTGCAGCCTCTTTGTGAACGGCAAAAAACTGCATGTATTTGTAGGGCGCACAATCTTGCTCGTTAAGTTGATTTTTCTTTGCCCAAAATTGGCTTGTACCGGTTCTCGTAACAGAAAATGCATCTTTCTTTATCATTGTTCTCCTTGTAGTACAACATAAAACTATTTTGACAACAATCTATCTTTTTATAGCCTAATCCGAGTTTACATATAATCATCTTACTTGTAAAAGTTTTCTGGCAAGTCCTTTGATCCTTTTGGCAGCAACTCTCTAAAAAATTGAATTATCCGGTCGTAGCATTCCCGTAATAAGTTAAAATCAGACTTTAGGTTTAACAACCGCATCACAACCGATAGGACAGAATGAGAATCACAACTCGGGTATACCGGAGTATCGACATGCTTAAACATATCATAGAACACTTTTACATCAAAATTCGGATCCTCCGAATCAAAACTTGGACCGACCGCATCAAATACCAACTCATGTGACAAGCTTCGATGCCGATATTCTAAGTGATCTCCGAGAGTGGACTCTTCCACCTTCGTATTGAAGGAGGAATGATATTACGGAACCAAAGGTTCTCCTTGAGCTGTCCACTCGTTGTAGTTCGATATAAAGCCCTTCTTGTAGAGGTGCCCTCTCACGAGATTCGCCTTTTTGAATGGTATATTATTACATTTGACACAAGGGCACTTTATGAGCCTCTCGTCCATGAAGTAAGGTTGGCTACTGGCGTATCTTATAAATTCCTCGACGCCTGCCTTGAAATCATCCGTCAAACCAATCTTGCTCTCATGTTGCCGATTGTACAGCCACGAACAGTCAAGTAAGTAGCGACTCATTATTCAAACCAATTCTGCACGTACGTACCGTATATTCAAACAATATTGATTAAATACAAGTATCAAAAGTAAATGGTGCATACTCTAATAATGGTGTCATAGGTATAATTGGACCTTCGTGTTATGTACCCAATTCTGAACCAATTGATCTGAAGGCTTGACCCAATTACCATTGGACCTTCGTGTTATGTGCAAATTAACCCTACTCTAAGAATGGTGTCATATGTATCTTCAACATTGTAGAAGCTATTACTAAATATAATCATGAATATACTTGACTTCTAGGAAGATTTACGACTTCCAAATCGGCAAAATCATTGACTATTGGTAAGTAATAGAGTTACAAATTCATTCTAGGTTAAATTGGTGCTAACCATATTGATTTTAGGGCCGATGAATAAATCGATAGCAATACAGATTTTGAAACATAACCTATTCATGTCCGATATTTTAGGATACGCTCAAGCATGTCCTACTATTATAAAGTTCTTCCAAGTGTCATAATATTGTGTCCTAAATATTATAATTTTTGTGTCCTATAACCCATATCATAATACTTGTGTCCGATATTTTAGGATACACTCAAGCATGTCGTAATATTATAAAGTTCTTCTAAGTGTCATAATACATATATCCTAATATTATAATTTTTGTGTCCTAATACCCGTGTCATATATATATATATATATATATATATAATACTCAACCTAATTGTAGACCTAATACAGAATACACCTAAATGATCATAATAAAATTGAAAAACATGAACAAATTTGAAGAACATGAACAAAATTGAAGTAAAGGAGAGGAATATGACTTGCCTAATCTCCTCGGGAGATGGTGGTGGTGGTGTTGGATGGGTGTGGCAGTGGTGACGAAGGAGGAGGAGCAGTAGGGAGCACCTGAGATGGAGGAGGAGGGGGAGTCGGCGGTCACCGGAGGAGGAGGATAGGGGGTCGCCGCGGAGACGGAGGAGGAGGAGGGGATCGATCAAGGGTCGGCAGAGGAGGAGGCGAGGGGTCTGGGGTCGGCGGTCACCTGAGGAGGGGGTCGGGGTTGGGTTGGGGAGAGGAAGGGTTTGGGGGGAAATAAATTTTGGTTGAAATTTTGAGAATGAAAAGGAAAGGCTGTTGTCAATTTTATTCATAGCCAGTAACAAAACTATTCTGTCGTTAAACAGTCGGTAGAGTGTTAGCGATAAAATAGCGATGTAAACAGCAGCATAAATTTATAATATATTTTACATAAATTATCGGTCGTAGGTCTGTCATTCATTCGTCGCTATTTAGCGGCTGTTTCTTGTCCATCGCTAATTAACTGTATTTTTGTAGTGCTGGAATAGGGTGAAAACAAATCTAGAGAGTTGAAAAAAAGGAAGAAAATGTAAATCATTTAATGGAAACATCAAAGTCGAAGAAATAGTGAAGGAACATGTGTAGGAAATAATAATGCCATGTTGTCATTGCTAGGATTTGTTACAATATATATAGTGTCTACATTTGGGCTTATGGGCCATATTTACATTTACAAATATAATCTAACACCCCCCTCAAGTTGGAGCATACAAGTCACAAATGCCCAACTTGGGAAGGAAAGAATCAAACACATGCTTTCCAAGGGGCTTGGTGAAGATGTCAGCTAGTTGAGAAGAAGTAGGAACATACGAGGCTATTACGGTGCCATCTCGAATAGCATCGTGGACAAAATGCAAATCTACCTCAAATATGCTTACTGCGCTCATGAAATACCGGGTTCTGAGCTAGGTGCAGGGCAGACTGACTGTCACAATACACCGACATAGCAGACTCTTGGCGAACGCTCAAACACACCAATAACTCCTTCAACCATTTCAACTCACAAATAAGTGCAGCAAGAGATCGGTATTCAGCTTCAGCGGAAGATCGAGAAACAGTTGATTGCTTCTTGGTCTTCCAATAAATAGGAGACCCCTCCCAGACACCAACCTGCCTGTAATAGAACGGCGAGTCAAGGGATAACTGGCCAAGTCGGAATCACACCAACCAGAAAGACGAAGATCACAATCAGCTTTCAAAAGAATACCCTGTCCCGGTTCATGTTTGAGATATCTGACAACCCTCAAAGCAGTATGCCAATGATCTTGTCGAGACTCCTGTAAGAATTGAGACAAGATATGCACAACATAGGCTAAGTCAGGGCGAGTAAACGATAGATAAATCAACTGTTGGTGCTTTCTTTACATGGAGAGAGCTTGCTCTCAACATGCCTTGTAAAATTATAGTCCCACATCGGAAATGCACCTTGAGTTATCTCAACATATATACTTGGTTGTGTTGTTGAGAGATGCACATGGGGTGGTGACCCTAAGGAGGGAACCATGTGGGTGATTTTACTAGGAGGTAAGAATAAGGCTCCAAGGATTAAGCATTAATGCTTTTTTCATTCTTTTGGATTAATTACATTTGGAGCTAAGCCCCAACGGGCTTAGTGACTCGGACTCGGACTCGGACTCGGACTCGGACTCGGGCTCATGGGCTCATGAGTCGTAATGTGGCATTTTGTTGGCGTACTTTGCACTTAGCACGTCAGCAGTCATGCGGCTCATATGCGACCATGCGGTCTTATGCGGCTCATATGTGGCCTCATACGGCTCATGTAGCCATGCGGCTCATGCGGCCATGCAGCTCATGCGGCTCATTCGGCCCATGCGGTTCATGCGGTCCATGCGGTTCATGCGGCCCATGCGGTTCATACGGCTATACGGCTCATGTGGCTCATGTGGTCCATGCGGCCCAAGCGGTCCATGCGGCCAGGCTGCTGCTGCCATATGAAGGGATACGCTGACTGTGCAGATTTCAAATCAGTTATGGAAAGGATGAATCAATGCGATTAATTCAGATCCTATCTTTGTGGGATTTGAATTAATTTCGTTCCTATCTTTGTGGGATTTGAATTAATTCAGATCCTATCTTTGTGGGATTAGAATTAATTCGTTGCTATCTTTTTGTGATTTGATTCAATCTTTCCATAACTGAAGAGGCGGCTAGGGTTTCCACCCTCTCTCTATATATACTCTTTTCTGGCCTCCTTTGTGACTACGAAAATATAAGTCAGAAAAGGAGAAAGAGAGAGAGCTGCTGCCGCCATTGCAAGTCCATCCGAGGAGTCAGAACAGTTGGATTAAAGACTCTCGGTCTTCTCCTTCTAGGCTTTTGCTGATGAAGATGGGTTTGGAAGAAGACCCGTCCCCAAGGTCGATCTGCTCGACTTCGTCTTCGGTGGGAGGTTCACGTAACTCAAAACGAGACTCCCATTGTTCTCCTAGGCATTGAGCCCAGGGTTCTTCTTCGAAGGGTTCCGGCGCTTGGTCTTCGCCTTCACCTTTTTGAGGTTGTGCTGACGTCATGTTAGCTGACAGCACTTTCCTGAAGACGGATCCGATACTGGTGTCAGAATCCCATGTTGATGCTTCGGACGAGTGGGAATGTTCTACGTCTTCTGCGTCTAAACTCTCTGGAGTTGAAGGCGGCGTGACATAGCCTACCCCCCGTCGAGTTTTGTTGTAGTAGTCCTGCGGCTTTCCTTTAGGTGTTGGAAGCCGAAGAGGAAGACGTCGACCCTTGCCGTAGTTCAGGCCTTTGTCGCTTTTCAGGTCGTAGCCCATCTTTTGGATGAGGTACTTTGCCTTATCCGTGTACCGATAGAGTTGCATTCTGCCGGCATCTGGTTCTGGCTCATGTGGCAGGAGGTCCTGATGATGCTCGACCTTACCGAAGATGATGGATTCTTCGTCTCGACTTCGTGGAGGGACTATGTAACAGAATCCTTGAGACGGGACTACTCGATTTACATGATGGACGGTCGTTATTTGTGTTTGCAACGATCGTAGAGCGTTATCTAATGTATACATGGCATTCCAATGTAGAAGACAAGAATAATTAAAAGTCACTCTATTATTGATGAAATACGAGATTTTATCTCGTGGGATTACATTGTCTAAGGAGGGTGCATCTACATCAGCAGAGATATATTCGCCAAGCTCCTCATCTGTAAGCACTAGGGTTGGATCAGGAGAGTCCACCACAGCTTTGATTTTGGGGTCCGAGAGGGTTATGTGAGCCCTTCCTGGCGTCTTGGATGACTGCGGGGGCTTGCCCTTAAGACGTACCTTCAGTGGTGCCTCAACTGCGCCTCCAGTGATTGGTGCCTTCCCCTGTAATTTTGCCACCAGGGGAGCCGATGTTTGAGGCGGCTTTCCCTTGAGGCGTATCTTCAGGGGAGCTTCAGGAGTTGGTGCTTTTCCTGGTAGCTTGATGCTCATTGGAGGCACCTTCTGGGGTGGTTTGCCCTTGAGTTGGATCTTCAAAGGGGCATCGGGAGTCATCTCAGGCTCCATGTCCGGTCCAGATGCCGTCTCTGCCTCGTCATCCGTATCATTGGCTTCTTCCTCGTCAAGTGACTTGTATAAGTCGGAGTCGGTGAAGTAGGCTTCAATCCCTTTGAAAGGATCGATGTCTGCAAATTTCGTCCTGATGACGCCGTTGGTGGATACATATTTCATGCATTGGTGGAGCGTGGATGGCACCACCATGTACTCATGCAGCCATGGTCGACCGAGCAGGATGTTATAGTTGACCTCGGCATCCACAACATAGCAGGTCACCTCAGTTTTGAGGTTACCGATGTGATACTTCAGTCGAATCTTGCCCAGTGGCTCGCTTTTGCTAGCGTTAAAGCCACTGATGGTAGTGTTGGAGGGTGCCAGCCGGTACATTGGGATCCCCAGTGTTGATAACAGTACCTTCGGAATGATGCTGAGAGAAGACCCCGGATTGATCTGAATCCGGTTCACCTTGACTGAACCGATATACCCTGTACAATACAGCGGCCAGTTATGTCGGTGGTGCTTGAGCAGCATGTCTTGTTGGATGAAAGTTATGTTTGGGATAACTTTATCCGCACAATGACAGTGCGCACAAGTAGTTGGGAGGTCTTCAGGCTGCTTGACCTGGATGAGAAAGGATTTGGCATCCTTCAGAGCTTCGCAGAGAGCTTCTCGGGAGTCTTTAGAAAGACGCAGGAGCTCGAACAAAATAGACGGGCAGGAGTACTGGCCAGTTGTGACAGTATGTCAAAGTTGTGGGGCTTGGCTAGCCTCGAAGCATTCTCCTTTCGTAGAGGTCTGTCGAAACGAGCCTCCACCTGCTTCTGCTTATTGGCTGCTGAGGGCTTAGACGGGCCCTCTTCCTGGACAGCAGGGACGGTGCAAGGAGGCACCACCTCGGTGGCAGCTTCACCGGGTTGGGCGTTCTGTTGTGTACGCGTCTGCACAGGGAGTGCCTCTTCTGTTGAAGAAGAGACCATGCGGCAAGACTTGATCTTCCTGCCTTTGGATTTGGAGGTAGGACGTACCTCCGGTTGAGTCACCGCGGAGACGAGGTCGGGGTGGACCCATAGGACCTCTCCTCGGGATGTGGTGAGTGGGATGAGTCCACTCACATTGTCACGGGTAGGTGGTAAGTTAACCACCTCCATTGTCGCCTTAGGGATGGGGACGACGCCATCATGTGTTGTAGTTGGCGGCAAGGTGCCAAACTGGAGTGACACCACGTTGGCTGACACCGTCTTCTCTTCGTAGTCAACAGAGATTACATCCACATTGATCAAGCGCTGGATGTAATTCTTGAGGACATAGCAGTCCTTGGTTGGGTGTCCGACAAACCGATGGTAATGACACTACCTCGGGTTGTCCACTTTCCCAACCTCATCGGGCCGCTTTGGGTCCGTAGCTTGATCTTGTCACCCTGCTTCAGTATTTCAAAAAGTTGCAGGGTGTCTTCGTCGTTGAACGAATAAACCTCCTTAGGCCTTGGTGCAAGGGGAGGTTTCTGAGTAGGCGCAGGTGCGCCTTTTGAGGCATTAACAGTTAATGCCTGCTTCCCCTTTGTCTCACATCCGGGGTTGTTGGTTGTAGACCTTTTCCCCTTGTCATCAAAGGCAGGGAAGCCGACCCCCAGAAGACGTGCATTGGCCGCCTTCTTTTCTGCGGCTTCTGCTTCGATGATCAGGGAGCTCCAGTCGGGAGAGGGAGTAGAGTTGAGCCAGAGTTTGACTGCAGGCAGCATGTTCATGCTGCAAGAGGAGAGGAGCGCATGTTCCGGCATACCTGGAGGTAGTCTGAAGCAGGCCTGTCGGAAGCGTTCGATGAACACCCGAACCATTTCCTTCTCTTTCTGGCGTATCTCTATGAGGGATGCCATCGTCATGTCCTTCCCGCCGTCGAAGAAGCGGTCGAGGAAGAGGCGCATCAAGTCGTCGAAGGATGATATGGAATTGTCGGAGAGGCTGCAGTACCAGTCATACGCCACTCCCTTCAATGCTCCGACAAATATGCTAGTGAAGAGCGCGTCCTCTTTCAGGAGATGTCCCGTTTGGGACTGGAAGTACGTTAGGTAGCGGCGCGAAGAGTTCTTTCCGTCGTATGGCGTCAGTGTTTATGGTTTATACTTTGGAGGATAAACCACCTTGTTCCACTTGAGGGGATAGGGTTGGGGGATACCCATCTTCTGGCGCTCCTCTTGCCTGTTCTTGGACTCAAAGCGCTCCCGCAAGTCCTTGATCATTTCGACCACATCCTCCGTGGAGCTGGGAGTTAGGGAAGGTGGTACCACCTGGAGTTGAGCATTTGAGGGCTCAGACGTCCGGGGTACTTCTCGGCGGTCTGTGCCTGAGGGTACCCGTTGAAGGGGTACACTCGACTCCCCATTGGCCCCTGGGTCGGGACCGGTCGAAGGCATTTGGGTCAAGGCCGACCGTATTTCAAACACCGCCTGAGTCAGTATTTGCATAGAAGCAGAGAGGGTTTTGAGCCCACCCTCTAATGTGTCTATGCGCAGGACGATATCCTGCGGTGGCGCATCAGACTCGACATCAACCTCAGTCACGTTCACTGTCACGACGCGGCCGGGAGTGGATGGATGAGTTGAGGCCTCACTCTCGGCCTCACTCCCTTGTAGGGGAGTTGCCTCTCCTGAAGCTTCGTCTGGGCTACCCCCAGCCACGTTCTGGAGGTCATTCTTGACGGGCGCATCTGTCAGGGTCTGATTACCCTCAGCTTCGTCTTGAAGGGCCTCTTCGTCTCCGGAACTCGGGTCCGCAGATGCTAGGCTACCCCCAGCTATGTTCTGGGGGATATCCTTGTCTTCAGGGGCTTCTGGGAGGCTGACTTCGCCTCGAGGATTTGCCCCAAGTGTGCTTTGGACACACTCGTCTTTGGAAGGAGGCTCGACAAGGGTCTGACTACCCCCAGCTTCCTCCAAGAACTTCTTCCTCGCTCGAGTGCCTTCGAACATTCCGGAGGATGAGACAGCTGTCTTAGTTTTCCTCGGCTGGCTCTTGGACGAGGAAGAGAGACTGCCAGTCGTCTTTCTGACTGACGAAGAGTTGGAGATCACGTTGCATGAAGCAACCATTGGTTCCTCTTCTGTTGACACCTTCTTTCCGAGGCGACGTCGGAGGGGTGTCGATGATTGCAGCCGCTGGAACACCGACTGCCTTAGTGGGACTGCCGCTTTACAACAGCAGTTGATGGTAACTACAGCACAAGTATGCCCCGTAAGAGGTGCATCGTGCTTGTCAGTCAACTCTTCTGATCGGCGCTTGTGAGTAATCACGCTACGTAGATCGTTGGAGGAGAGTGCCACCTTCGCACCCCCTTCAAACGCATGGCAAGGCCAAGCGCTGGGATGGTCAAGTGAGTGTTGTGCCCCCTGATCTAATACCAAACAGGCTTCCCGATCAGTAGTGGGGGAACCACAACATTTGGAGTGGCTTGAACGGACCTCAAATGCATCACCGGAGGAGGCGCGAGAGTTCAAGACCACTGAATTTGCCTTGCTCGACTTGGTTGTGCACGCAGTAGATGTGCCCAAGTGAGACAAGGGCTTTGAAGGTCGGCTCGTTCTCGACACCGCAGCACTCGAGTCGACCTTGTACAACTTACCATCAGCAGCGCACATGATTGTGAGCGCATGCTTCTGGCTTGTTGCTGGCATAGCACGTTTGGGACGCATGGCCCGTGCGGCCTTGGATTTCTTCGTACCGGACCGCTGGGGCCCGAAGTACTCAGAATCCAAATTCTCCTCGCCACTACAGCAAGTGAGTCTGTCAAAGACAGAGATCTTCTGTGGCGCATCAGAGGTGATGTGCGGGGCATTGGCTGCGCCCCTGCTCCGTCGACGCATCTTCCTCGTCTGAGAGGGAGATGGCTGGGGAACGTGGTTAGCCGCACGTTTTCCCGAAAGATGCGCTGCACCAGCGGGCGCATCTTGGTTGCTGAGGACGTCAGCAGAAAGGGAAGGCTGGATTGGCGCATCCCCTTCGATGGTGGTGCCCGAGGCGTCGACCTTGCGCACCCAGACTCGGCGGGTCTTGTTCGGCTTCAGCAGCCGCTTCAAAGGACTCGTACTTCCTTCAGAAATGAACTTCTCGTACGCCTGTTGATTGAGGCGCACGACCAGCGTCTTGTGGGAGGAGCCCACCTTCACGTCGTCGGCCTGCGACACGACTTTCTCGGTGGAGGAGAAAGAGGTCCCCAGCAGAGTCGCCAGCTTGTTTGCCATTAAAATCTTTTGATGTAATTTCAATACAAACATAACAGTGTTACAATATAGGACTTAGACGTAGTCCTAGGAGTACACTTTTGTTTATCTGGGTCCCTTGTGCCGATGGAGCGAGTGGTAATACGTTGACTTCGTTGACGAGCTGACGAGCTGACGACGGTTATCGGTTCTCTGAAGGTTTGGATTACTCTGGGTGCTGGAGCTTGCTGAGAGGAGGAAGACATTGAGTGTCTGTATTTTCCTCTCTGGTGAGATATTCCTGCGTTGGATCTTCTCTGTCTTGTCCGTGTGTAGGTCCCTGTTGAAGAAGGAAATGATCCCTCTATTTATAGCTGGGCAGGTTGGCTGCTCATGCGCGCATATGTAGGATGCGCCGGTGCGTGGGGACGCCACGTGTTGATTGCTGATGGAGGTGCATGGATGATGTGCCCTGATCGAGGGGTTGACTTCTTCATACTGCTGTTGTGAGCCGGTACGTAGCAGAGAAGAAGATCTTTCTATTGCTGAGATCTTGGATGAGTTGAGTCAAAGGACACGTGTCATCGACCCATGGCTCGGAGATCTCGAATTTGGTGGGGAATGATCTGGTAGGATGCGCTTAGGACGCATAAGAAGACTTTGGCTCGTAACCTTTATGAGTCACGAACTATTCTGGGCGCATGGCTTTTGAGGTGCATGCAGGCGACTTCCCTTCCGTCTTTTGGGATCAGAGAGCAGTCTGGGGCGCATGGCTTTTGAGGCGCATGCAGAGCTTCAGATGGAGACTTTCCTTCTGTCTTTAGGGATCAGTGAAGAGTCTGAGGTGCATGACTTTTGAGGTGCATGCAGATTTGGACGCATGGCTGCAGAGGCGCATACGGGTGGTTGAGTGGCCACGTGGCAGTAGCCGTCGGAGTAAAGTCATGATGATGCTGACGTTGCCGACGCTTCGTCTTCTGAAAAAGCTGCCGACTGTTCAGTCTTTGGGAGGCGTGCTGCCAACTCTGTCAGTTCAGCATTTAATGTTTGTGACATTCGATGGACAGCTGAGGGAGCGTGTCGATTGGCGTTCCTCTGGGTATGGGGACGCATAGGGGCGCATCCTCTGTGATACGCTCGGTTCTGAAGGGCGCATCTGTGTGATGCGCCTGAAGTCGAAGGGTGCGTGCGGCTGTTTCGTTCCTCGAGTGCTTTAAATAGCCGTTTGGCTGAATTCGAGGCGTCCGGTTCATCCATTAAATGCAAGTTCATTGCTCAGAATTCGGAGAGCCATCCACTTGGCGCGTGGGTTTGATCTGCCCGGCCTATAAATAGTGGCATGGAGAGAAGGTTTGCTTCTCGTTCTCTCACGTACTTCCAACATGAACTTGGGTATTCGAGTACATTCTGTTGACGAAGTGCTCCCGAGGGTGAAGATGAGACGCCATGTCGTCGTTGATACACTTGAAGGTGACTGTTACATCCAAAAGACGGAGTCGAGAGCTTCCAAGGCAGACGGAAGGTGCCTATTGCATCCAAAGATAGGGATGCTCGGGCCTCGTCTCCGTTGTTCCGGAAGGGCCGTAGATTGGAATGGCGGTGCTAGGCTCTTTCTTCCTTCAAAGTGGGTGTTGCCCACTCTGGTTGTGTTGAAAGCTGCTCCTTTAGCTGTATTTCGATTACGGTCTTCCTTGGTCTTTGGAGGCTCTTTCGAAGCCTCCCCTGGCCACAGATTTATGGTGCTCTTCACTTCCTCGATTCCAGCCAGAGGGTTAAATGCTTCTTTAGTCAAAGCATTTATCAGGTGAGCCTGGCTGGAAGAGCGGCACATAACTGGACTGCTGAAGGGATGCACATAACTGGAGATGCACATAACTGAGCTGCTGAAGGGATGCGCCTTGCTGAGGGCACATGGTGGGATGCTCCCGGTTGAAGGCACATGGTGATGCTGCGCCTGACTGGAGGCGCATGGTGGCTGCTGCGCCTGCCTGGGGGCGCATGGTGGTTGCTGGCCGTAGACTTAGGATCTTTTTTTTCCTTCGTACAGCCTTCTCTAGACATGTAATAGACTTTTATATGTGAAATAAAAAGTTCTCTTTCCATGTCTATATTTGTTGCTTTTGCTGTGAAGTATTTTGTCGGAGTCTGGCGTATGTAGTGTGTGGCACATGGGCCTTCTGGTTTGTGAAATTCCATGCTTCTACAGGGACAAGGACTACGAAGGCGATCTTCTTGGGGTATGCCGAGAAGAGTGATGCTAGGAGATTTCTTGATATTGAGTCAAATCATATCATCGAATCTCGCGATGCTGAATACTTTGAAGACAAGTTTGCAAAAGACAAAAACATTATTCTTTCGGACATTCCGGAAAATGATGTAGGTGCAAATGAGACTGAAATCTCATATGGGCCAGTAGTCCAAGAAGAAGCTGTTGTTGAGGAAACAACTCTTGAACCAGAACTCGCAGAGCCGTCAGCTAAGCGAGCGAGGAGACCGAAAGACTTCGGAGATGACTTTGTCACCTATCATGTGAAAGCAGATCCGCTTACCTATGATGAGGCGATGAAGACCAGAGATGCTATCTTCTGGAAGGAGGCAGTGAATGACGAGTTTGACTCTATCACCTCCAATAACACATGGGTGTTGGTAGATCTACCTGAAGGAGAAAAGCCCATCGGATGTAAATGGATCTTTAAGAAGAAGATGAAGACAGATGGAACTATTGACAAGTTCAAGGCCAGGCTAGTAGCCAAGGGATTTTTTCAGAAACAGGGGATAGACTACTTTGACACGTATGCTCCAGTAGCTCAGATGACCACCATCAGGATGTTAATCGCTCTAGCAGCTATACATAAGTTGGTGATACATCAGATGGATGTAAAGACAGCATTCCTGAATGGAGAGCTGACCGAGGAGATTTACATACAATAGCCAGATGGATTTGTCGTCAAAGGTCTTGAAGATAAAGTCTGCAAGTTGGTGAAATTATTGTATGGTTTGAAGCAAGCTCCCAAGATGTGGCATGAGAAGTTTGACAAAGTTATTAGATCAAACGGCTACAGAGTCAGCGAGACGAACAAATATGTTTACACAAAGTTCGCTGATGGAAGAGGAGTCATCGTTTGTCTGTACGTGGACGACATGCTAATCCTAGGTACGGATACAGGCTGTGTCACAGAGACAAAGAAGTTTCTCTCAACCAAGTTCAGTATGAAGGACTTGGAGGATGCAGATGTCATCTTGGGCATAAAGATCATCCGGACAGACACTGGAGTAGCGCTGTCACAATCTCACTGCATTGAGAAGATGCTCACACGCTATGGGTATAAGGATCTTCCAGGGATTGATACGCCGTACAGGTGTGATCAGAAGCTGAAGCCAAACTCGAGGGAAAGCGTCAGGCAGCTGGAGTATTCTAGCGTTATCAGAAGTTTGATGTACGCAACCACTGCCACAAGGCCTGACATAGCTTTCGTCGTGGGAATGCTGAGTCGGTTCACAAGCAACCCAGGGGTTGAGCACTGGAAAGTTGTGAAGCGAGTGATGAGATATCTCAAGAAGACTCAGACATATGCACTGCACTACAACGGGTATCCGACAGTAGTGGAAGGCTTCAGTGATGCTAGCTGGTGTTCAGTGGTGGAAAGCGAGAGATCCACAGGTGGATGTCTTTTCCTTGGGTAGAGCTGCTATATCGTGGAAGTCGAAGAAGCAGACTATAAAGCAGAATGGCTTCGGGAGCTCATGTATGATCTTCCAGTGGTTGGAGCTCAGATACCGACAATACCGATATACTATGACAACCAGGCGACTGCGACGGTGGCATCAAATGACCTCTTCAACGGGAAGAAGAGGACTGTGCGGTTGAAGCACAGGACAGTACACGATCTTATCAAAAGAGGTGTAATTGCAGTGATTGATGTTCGGAGTCAGGAGAACCTGGCAGATCCGTTCATAAAGGGCCTCAAGCGCCAGTTGGTCGATGACACAGCTTGTAAAATGGGCTTGAAGGCATTCTGATAGTGTGTCTTTGTAATCCTACCATAAAGTTTTATGTTATTAGTTCAAAGAGAAATCTACTAGGCATCTAACTTTTGGTTCAAAGGAGGATCACTGACTGGGAAACTATCAGGTAGCAGTGGGTACTTGTTCTCTGGAACATGGAAGGGATACGGACCCATAACCACTGTTGTCTACTATGTATTTTTTTGCAGAAAAAACTGATCCTGTGGAAGGTTGGCTTAAACGCCTTAATGAGTTCTCAGGCAGAGTGAATGCCTGGTGTGATTTACAGGAAGCACGGTAGAGCAGCACTACAAGGAGTGAAACTCCATGCTACAGTGGGGTGACTCCACCATGAGGTTCCCAGGTAGGGGTAAAGCCTCGGCTTTGCAAGCCAAGTCACAGCGGCGTAGCACCGCAAATTGGCAGGTAGCCTAATGCTGTATGACGTAATTAAAGAGTTGTAGACAGCACTACAAAGGGGAGGATAGCCCCATGTTACAGTGGCACGACACCACGATGAGGTACCCAGGTAGGGGTAAAGCCTCGGCATTGCAAGCCATGTCGTTGCGACGTAACACCGCAAGGAAGCCTTAGGCTTCATGCTGGATAGTTTGGCACTACAAAGAGGCTTGTGACCTCATGCTACAGTAGTATGACACTACGATGAGGTTCCCATGTAGGGGTAATGCCTCGGCTTCAGGCCATGTCATAGCGGCGTAGCACCGCAAGGAAGCGCAAGGCTTCATGCTATATCTCTTTAATAAAGAACTCACCTATAGTGTATGAAAAGAGATATCAGGCCGTCTTTTGAGGGTAAACTTGTAGACGCCCAAAATTATACACTGAAACCAGGCTGGCATAGGGCCTTTAATGTGCAGCCAGAAGCACACGTAACTACACTTTGTGAGTAGGAAGAATTATAATTGTGGTGCAGTATTCAAGGCGTAGTCCATTCTTGTATCACATTGTTATTTAACCCATGCGGGAAGATTCAAGTCGTCAGCGACATCTATCTTAATGCAAAATAGACAGTTACTGTGGGGAACGCTCAACCCTAGACACATATATATGTTGGGATATGTAGGGGATTGTTGGTACTTTCTTTACATGGAGAGAGCTTGCTTTCAATATTTCTTGTAAAATTATAGTCCCACATCGGAAATGCACCATGAGTTATCTCAACATATATACTTGGTTGTGTTGTTGAGAGATACACATGGGGTGGTGACCCAAAGGAGGGAACCATATGGGTGATTTTACTAGGAGGTAAGAATAAGGCTCCAAGGATTAAGCATTAATGCTTTTGTCATTCTCTTGGATTAATTCCATTTGGAGCTAAGCCCCAGCGGGGCTTAGCGACTCGGACTCGGACTCGGGCTCATGGGCTCATGAGACGTAATATGGCATTTTGTTGGCGTACTTTGCACTTAGCACGTCAGCAGTCATGCGGCTCATATGCGGCCATGCGGTCTTATGCGACATGCGGCTCATATGCGGCCTCATGCGGCTCATGTGGCCATACGGCCATACGGCTCATACGGCTCATGCGGCTCATGCAGTCATGCGGCCATGCAGCTCATGCGGCCCATGCGGCCCATGCGGTTCATGCGGTTCATGCGGCCCATGCGGTTCATGCGGCTATGCAGCTATGCAGCTCATGTAGCTCATGTGGTCCATGCGGCCCAAGCGGTCCATGCAGCCAGGCTGCTGCTGCTGCTGCCGCATGGAGGGATACGCTGACTGTGCATATTTTAAATCAGTTATGGAAAGGATGAATCAATGCGATTAATTCAGATCCTATCTTTGTGGGATTTGAATTAATTTCGTTCCTATCTTTGTGGGATTTGAATTAATTCAGATCCTATCTTTGTGGGATTAGAATTAATTCGTTGCTATCTTTTTGTTATTTGATTCAATCTTTCCATAACTGAAGAGGCGGCTAGGGTTTCCACCCTCTCTCTATATATACTCTCTTCTGGCCTCCTTTGTGACTACGAAAATACAAGTCAGAAAAGGAGAAAGAGAGAGAGAGCTGTTGCCGCCATTGCAAGTCCATCCGAGGAGTCAGAACAGAGGTGACTTCGAGTGTTCCACAAGTTCTTTAACTTGCTGGTTCCTGGAAGCAGATCGTGTGGGGCGAATCTTGCTTTGAGCAACGGTGTTTTGACACCCCAGCATTGTTCTTCTTCTCATCTCTCTCTTGATTATTGTAACTCGTTCTGTCCCAATTGCAACACATTTGCAAGGAAGAACGTGAGATCTTCTTTTCTCTATTTTTCCTTCTCCACATTGTAATCGGGTTATTTGGTTATTGTACCATCGTAGATCTTGAGTTTGATCACTGCAAAGTTTTTGTGTGACATCTCAGATCTCGATTGTATCAGTTTTCCATCTTTGATCAAGCCCCGGGACTAACATCAACCTCCCAACCAGCCTCCGATAAGACTATGCATCAGCCATCTTTGGACGAGTCGATTCTGCCAGCTTGTGATTGGGCTCCATGGGAAAGCCAGCGGGTCGAGACCCCATCAAGCCGCATTCTGAAATGATGTCCAAAGCATACTTTCTTTGACACAAGAAAATTCCTTCTACACTCCGAGCTACCTCTATGCCAAGGAAGTACTTCAACACACCAAGGTCCTTCATGTGAAAGCAAGAACTAAGGTACTGTTTGAAAGCATCTAAAGCACCTGTGTCATTACCAGACATAATCATATCATCCACATAGATCAAAACATGCAACTCTACCTTCCCTTTAAAAGAGAGAAAAGAAAATAATCGGAATGAGATTGAATAAATCCATAGGACATCAGAGAAGCAGCAAGCTTAGCAAACCAACAACGTGGTGCCTGTTTCAATCCATATAGAGACTTACGCAGGCGACACACTTTGTTGGGTTCACTATACGAAAAACCTGGCGACAACTTCATATATACTTCTTCTGTCAGATCTCTATGAAGAAAAGCATTATGCATATCCATTTGGTGCAAAGTCCATCCTTTTACAGCTGCAACAGCCAAAAACGCCCGAACTGTAGGCATCTTAGCTACCGAGGCAAATGTCTCTGAATAGTCGATTCCCTCAACCTGATGATTATCGAACACAACCAGCCGTGCCTTTAAGCGCTCAATACTGCCGTCGGATTTGTACTTTATTTTGTACACCCATCTACTTTCCAATGCTTTCTTCCTATGAGGCAAATCGACAAGACTCCATGTCCCATTATCTTCCAGAACCTGTATTTCAGTTTGTATAGTTGTACGCCAGCCTGAATCTCGCGAGGCCTGGCGATATGAACACTACAAAAAAATGAGCTTTTGGGACAACAATATTAGGAACGCTAGTCTGAAACGTCCTAAAAATTTAGTTTTGGGGACATCTATGTTTTTGGTAACAAAAAAGTAGTATTATTAGGGACAGATTGAAAAACAGGTCTCTTTTTTAGGACTATTAAATTTTTTTGGCCCAAATAAATCTTATGACCATCCCAATTAATCTCGGCGGGAATGCCAAATATTTGGCTGATCATTACTATTTTTTTGGGAAAATTTTTTCCCTCTCATCTATTCTCCCCTAACCGTTGGATCTCTCAACAGAAATCCCACCGTTGAAAAAACCTAGCCCATGCCCTAACCCTACACTCATAAAAATCTAGATCCTCATCTCTTCACTCTCTATTTTCTCATGAAACCCAAAACGAAGAAGGCTAGGATTCTAACAAAGAAAGAGAAAATCGAACAGAGAAGGCCAACGTTTGACCAAATCGACTCTTGTACGTATATTGGCTTCTCTATGTCTATTTTATTATTGAAAATAATTCTTTAATTGTCGTGAGCTGCAAGTATTTTTCTATCTCCAATTTTCTTTCTATTTGTGTGTTTGTTGTTATTTAGTTTGTTAGAATCTTATTGAATTCCAATGTCTTTTTTCAAGACATCTAGTTTGTGTTATTTTGTTATCAAAAAATAATTCTCCAATCTATTTCGTACATGCATGTCATTCGATTGCTTTTTTTTCGTAATCGTGTGTTGTTATGTCACAATCGCTTGATGGGTCTCATTATTTTTTCAGTTTTCCTCTCTCTTTTTTGTTTATGTAGAGAAAACTGGATTTGAACTAGAATTTTCTTTCTATATTTTCTATTTTTTGTGAATTTTTTTATGTAGAGAAGACTGGATTTTGCACGAACATGAGATTTTCTTTATGTAGAGAACACAACATTAGCATCAGTTTCATGCCAAAAAGGTTTTCTAGCACACTCACTAGGCCATGTTTGTACGGTCTCTTAAACAATCACAAAAGTCTAAATGTAATCGCTTAGAAAACATTAACATGAGTGACAAGTGTATTTCAGTAAATTTGGTCGACTCTGCACCAGATGGAGAAGGGAACCCTCAAAGGGTATAAAATGTTAGAAGAACACCCAATATTGAATCTGGTTAGAAGTAGACCAAGTACATGGGTCTCTTATGCATTCTCAATTAGATGAGATTTTCAGTGAGTTAGAACGAGCAACTGAAACAACTCAAGTATTAATGATTGTGTTAAAGGAAATTGCCACGTTAAGGGTTCAGATAGAATAGGGAGACTAATTCAGTGCACAATGATCACATTCCTTTGTTACTACACCAATTATACACTTTGTTGTATCAATCAGACCCAAAAGAGGAAATATTGGTACTATAAGATTAAAACTCTCATCATAAATAGAGAGACCAATTCAGTGCACAATGATTACATTCCTTTATACTACACCAATTATAATAACTAGGTAGCAACATGCCCCACGAGTTTATCCTTTCTCTTATGTCCATTCTCATAGGAAATTTCCAAGTATCTCGATACTAGAATACTGAATTTCTCTAATTTTTTGTCTTTGTTTGTGCATCTTTACTCTCTTCTCTCTTTTTATGTTCATGTGTGTGTGCCGACTGCTAGTCTACTTGGCCGCTTCATTTTCTGTTTTCTTCCTTTGAAATGTATGACACTTCTTTTTTTCTTTTTATGTTTTAATTGAATAAAATAATATTTATGGTGATAAGTATTTTTGTGTTGTATGTAAGTTAAAAGTTTATTGTAGGTCATAGAGAGATTTTGAGATCTTGACCACATAATGATAGATGGAAGATCATGCCATCCCTTTTAAAAGACAATGATATAATATGACACAAGTATTGTGAACAACAAAGCAACAATGACATATAAAGTAGTGCCTAATGTGATTTGGTTAATAAACGGTCAGGTGGGCACTCTTGTTCTAGGAAGCTGAAATATACCAATTTCTTGAATTAGTTATCTTTCTTTCATTTTTTCTTCTATTTTTTTATTCTTCTGGACTAAAAATGATGACTAGTGTAATTGGGAGAAAACTCACATATACGTTGTTGTTTCAATAACTTTTGACTTTTCTTAATTAAATAGTCATGATCTTGTTGGATTAACTTTCTTATGTTCTTCTTTCTTTATCCCTTATCATCTGAAATTTGCATGGAAGAAAGCACTTATAGCCATAGAGAACTGAATAATCCCTTGGAGAGATGCGGCAGTCCCACTACCATATCTCTCCATATACAGGTCTTGGGGACGGTCCTCCATTTATGGAAAGACTATTTTCAAGATTCGATCTAGCTATCTCTAGGGTGCAAATGAGATATCTTATCATTGCTTCAAATACCTCCACATAAGTATCTTGAAAGATATGGAAAATTTAATGGTTAACAACTGATATATTATTATATTTCCATTAACCTAAAAAGTGATATATTTGACATGGTAGATGAATTTGAACTTTGAATTGATCATTTTCTTATACTGCAGTTATTTTCTTATATCAGTGTTATTTTCTTATATTGCAGTAATATGTACTGTTATTTTTCTTATATCTTGCATACACCAACTTGTTCGCTAGGGATGCAAAGCCATCTTGGAAACTGAGAATAGTCATGTGTAACACACCTAAACCTAGACAGACCCAATCCTGGAGTCCCTGGAATTAACACTTGAGAACATAAGGAGGACCAAATATTTTGGATGTTTTGAAGGCGCGAGGGTGGAATGTAGCATAGGTTCTAGTTGTATTGTTATGCTATATGCTAGTTCTACTTATAGGTTACTCTTACAATTCCTCTAAAGTATAAAGGTTCATTTTTCTTGTGTCTTTCCTAAGTTAGCATTAAAATCCTTGCAAATTTTAATATGAAGTTAAGGAGTAAATGAAATGTCCATACAATTACGATATGATACAAATATAACAAAACTATAAAGTGCCTAGATTCCATTATCTGTGTATACTGCATATGTTCCTAGATTCTATTTAATTTCAGCACATTGGAAAGCTTTTGGGTTTATATTTTAAATGTTTCAAATGAGAATATACAATACCCAATTTATAATGTTATTGATAGCAATAATATTATATTAGTAAAATTCTTGCTATGTTGTAATGGCTCTAGTCCAACAAGCTACTTGGCTACCTTTATGTTAGATAACTTTTTAGAGATTTCTATAACTGCTAATTAATGTTGGTTTTAAGAACCGTAAATAAAGGAAGTAAAATCTGTGTGTCTTTTATCGATGCAAACAGTACCTAGGTATGTAAAAACTATTCTTATTGGGGTTTAGACTTTGCTCAGGGATGGATGAAAACATTATATATAGTTTTATGGTTAAAGGAAAATTTAGGATTTAATGGAAGTAGAAACTTGAGCTACTTATACTGTTGGGCATCTAGTCTTTTTTTTATACTTGAAGTAAGATAGGTGAGCTCCTTTGCGTGTAGTTTGTCAATAATAGAATATTGGCATATATTATTTGCTAACTGTAGGTGATAAAGAGAGATCGAATGTTTTAGCTTGAGGACAAGAGATGGATATTCTTCTGTGCAAATCTAGTAAGCATATATAAGAAGTAGAGTGTCTGATTAAGTGAGCTAGTGGGAAAGTAGTATAGAGGAATATTTTTCCTCATATGCAACTATTTGAAATCAACCTAATTTAAGCTTTCTACTACACTAAAAACTAATATGTGCTAAGGAATTTCTAAAGTCTTGATTATGAATAATATTATTTTCAAAATTCAATAAACCATGGTTGGCCTTTTATCACTATACTTTGTGTTAAGATTATTTTAGGTAAACAGAAGAGGGAAGCATGTTTGTAGAAAATGAGTCATCTACTTATGTGCTTAAAGACTTGGAAATTTTGTTTGACGCTCTTGAATAAATTTTGTTTGAAGCGCTTGAAGTATCCAGGCGGAGTAGGCCTTTTTTATTATAAAGAATTTCTAGTGAGGTACTTCTTGTACCGGGCGACGTTGTAAAATTTTATTTTGAAGATCTGATGAAGGCCTACTCTATCCAGACAGCCAAAATGGTGGTTGATCTCGACATTGAGGTGCCCTGATTTATGTGCAAGTAGGATGACGCCTCCAACCCTATTGTAAGCTTCTTCATCCCTTCTTTACTTAAATAATTGATATTCCCTTATCGAAAGCTTTCATTGATAGGGTGATTAAGAGTCCTCTACGTGATATAGCCACCCACTGTCAGGCTTTCACTAGGAGTATAATAAGGTACATGACTTTTACTAAATCTCCAATGGTCTTTAGTTTTGTGATTGTTAAGCATGTATCTTATTTTTGTGGCCATGGTTTCAGGGAAATTTTCATCATTGGAGGTATGCTGAACACAATAAGTGCTCATTCAATGGCCTAGAGGTATGTTGAACATCAATAGTGTGGGCATCTTTTCTATTTGACAAAAATTCTTAATAAAGAAACAAAATCTGATTTAATCTGTCTGTGTGTATGCAATTGCATGTGTGAACTTTTGTTATTAAGTGGTTATATTAAAGCAGGAAGAGCAAGGGTCCTTATATCCCTGGTTTTAAATTGGTGCACCATTGTTTATATGCTCTTCATCTTTTTCGTCGGCAACATGTTCTAGCATGCATGAGGTTAGGATGCACACATCAAATTTTAATTGCTTTTACACATGATGACACTGGATTTTCTCTGAAATAGATTGTGTTCTATGTGTTCACTCTAGAAATTGTGTTCTCAATCTTTAGCCAAAATTGTTACATTCAACGAGCTGGTCTCTTGGTAATTAAGTCAATCCCCACCTCTTTCATGTTCTTCATCCAGGAAGATGAAAGTATGCAAATAAATTTATTTGTCTAATATTTTCATCCTTTTGAATAAGGTGGTTCATGCTCGTGAACATTAGTATGGCATTCTTGATCGGTAGCATCCTCGGATGGGTTGCAGTTAGAAATTGTAAGACGACAACGTCACCTAGGATACCTCATCATTGCCAACTGCTCTGTTGGTATTTGATCATCTAATGTTTTGAAACATGCTGGATTTTTTTGTATGGCATACATAAATTTCTTCATTATGAATTTTGTTTGCTGGTAATTAATCATCTTACATTTCTTTAAAACATGTTGGTAATTGATCATCTTATATTTTCTTTGAAACTTGCTGGATTTTTTGTTGCTCTTCTGTTATATAGTATATAGTTAAGGACAATAAGAACCCTTAAATCTAAAAAATTGATGATTCTGGATTGTGCAATTAGATGAAGATAAGAACATAACAATGATTTTAAAAATGACACTCCTGGTGTTGTTTCTCTAGATGGAGATTTCTTCTATTTACTCTTATCATTAAAAGTTGGTTTGACAGTTACCTGACAGATATAATTTTTTTAAGTTGTGATCAGGTAATCAATTGGCAATAGGAAAGGAAACATGTCGTAATTTGGGGATGGGCACTAATATGTATCCCTCATCAGCTTTGTTGGTACAAACAAAGGATGAATCTATTACTCTGTACCATCTTTGGTATCTTCTATTTTATTTTCTGAGCACAAGTATGATCATTTTGCCGGAGTCTTTCCAGGTATAAAGCGATTCTTCTGTTTATTTTCAGGAATATTATCTCAATACTCTCTTTTCCCTTGATAGAAGCTAATTTTCTCTGTACCATCTTTGGTATCTTCTATTTTACTTCTCGAGCACAAGTATGAGATCGTGAAACGTTTGCAAGCAAGGAAGCATATAATTAGTTTTCGGAAGCATATAATTAATTAATCTCTTATGTTTAATCTAGGCTAGAGTTAACTTATAAAAACTATTTCTCCACATACTCTTCTATTGATATTATTTTTGTTGGTCCTGCCCTTTTGGCAAATGGAAAAAGGTAATATAAATAAGTTAGTGTGCATATCGGAAAGTATGGCCATAAAATTGCAGCTTGCTATTTAATTGTTCATGGATACTCTTGGATCCCTTGCATTGTCCACCGAACCACCTCACGATGAATTAATAAAAGGAACACATGTTGGTAGAAAAGGAAAAATTCATCAGCAATGTGATGTGGTGAAATATCTTGGGTCAGTAATTTTATCAATTTAACGTAATATGGTATCTACAAACGCAAGGTGAAAGAGTATTACTGTTGGAGGGCCCTAGTGCTAGTCTTGCACTAAATACACATATATTCAATTCATAAATCTTTTGTCAGGTAATTTTGTAGTATAACAATAATTGTTAGAGAGGTTTATTTTCATAATTGGGCAAAAGATATTATGTTAGTATCTTATTAAATATATTATTGTCAGTCTTAAAAAAGAATAGAAGAAAGCTAAATATTACTAGGTTTTGTGTTCCTGTGTGGAACAAATTTAAAAATATATACAAGAACCAAAGCAAATGAAGGATTTTGGTGTAATTTGTTTTTTCAATTGGTGATTTTATGTAGATTTATGAGTTGGATTTTTAATTCTAGGCTTAATTTGACCCACTTGAATGGAATCTAGATGTAGGTTTTGTGTTTGGAAATAAATAGTGTTACAAGGAAAGCAATATGTTTTAAATTTATATATTTTAGTTTACTCTTTTATTTTTATTTTATATTTTTGGTTAAGGAAAGAGGATAATTGGATCATGAGGTAAAATAATAAATGTTGTAAGTTAAGTTATTTATAGTGTTGTACTACCTCTTTTGCTTCATCTCATATCAGTTTTGGTGCATGAATTTTCTTATTTTAATTTAATGCATGTGTTAAATATTGGTAAAAAATTGACAGACTTGCCTAGTATGGATTTGTTGATAGCTAATTAAGAAGCTTTGAAACTGTTTTTCTGATTTAGAACCTTCTGAAACTGTTCTTCTGAAATTTGGTACATTTTTTTTCCTGAACTAATTTTTGGACTGAACTAATATATGGGCATGTCTTAATCTCATTTGCAGGTCCTTCAAAAGCATTCTAGATTTACTTAAATGATGGGAGACGACTCTTGTGATGGAAAAAATTGTGGATTAATTTTGTGAATGTTTAATAGATGATTCAAAAACATGGTGTAGTGCTTAATGTTTTGTGTTCATAATATTGTATGTAATTGTGGAGATGATGGGTTCATTTTGTAAGTGATGGTGTGGGTGATGTATTGTGTTTTGGATTTATTTTGTAAATGATGGTAAATGATGCTTAATGTTAAGTTTTTTTGTTGTTTACCAATTGAACATTATAGTTAAATATGGATTTTGTTGTCTTCTACTTAATGTAATATGTTTTTTTATTTTGTAAATGATTGTAAAGAATGCTCGATGTTGTTAAGATTCTTTTGAATGGAGATCCAACTCCTGGAGAAACGTCTGAGGACAAGCTCGACAATGGCCATGATCATATGAATTATGTTATATGTGTATTTCAATAGTTTTATAGCTTGAAAATGCAAATAGTAATTTCATAAGTATTACTTTTGGGACGGTTATATAATTGTCATAGATATAATGACATCCTTTTGTGACGCTAGCAAAATTTTCTAGGACGGATGTTATTCGTCACATACTCTTTTATTTTGGGATAGTTTAGTAAACCGTTATAAACATATAATAATTCAAACTCTTTTGGTACGGTTAGATTTTTCGACCCTAAAACCAAACTAGGACGGTATTTTTCGTCCTAAAACTTTTTTCCACGCCACCCTAATAGCACTGTTATATTCCGTCCTAAAATTCGTCCCAAATTACGATTTAGGACTAATTTGGGCCTTTTTAAGACAAATTTTTGGCGTCCCAGAAAGTTACTTTTTTTGTAGTGGAAGTAGGCTCAACACCTGCAGTGATAGCAGCAAGAAAATCTCTGTGCCCAGCAGTAAATATGTCATAACTTAGAAATTATGTTATAGGATACGAAGTACCTGAGGAAGTGATGGGAACAGATGAACTATGGTGAAGGGGGGACTTTTACTTATAACAGCATTCGTCACAAAATCCTGTAATCGTACTGGCTGTGATTTCTTTCTCATTCCTCTTCCCAATACTACCTTGTCGGGCACCTCTGGCAACACTGTATCCCATGTATCATCAGTAGCACCCGCATCACCCCCAGCAGACTCTCATGTCAATACTTCTGTATCGTGCATCCTCGCCACTCGTGCCGAGCCATCATCAACCACTCCGGCCTTAGCAACCGTAGCCGGCACCATCCCAAAAGCCTCTATATCGTCTTCCGACACCTCAATAGATGGATGGCGTGTCGCAGAAGACATCTCGCTAGCAGAGCCACACCCAAGAAATTTTTTTTCATAAAAAGTAACATCACGGGACACAAAAAATTCACCAGTCTCCAAATCATACAGTTTCTATCCCTTTTTATTAAGTGGATACCCAACAAAGATACATTTTCTGCTCCCGCTAGCAAATTTATCATGTCGGGATTTCAAATCATACGCATAGCACAGACAACCAAAAATACGTAGATGATCATACGAAGGAGCCGAACCATATAAAACTTCATAAGGAGACTTAAAATTCAAGATACTAGAAGGGGTTCTATTTATCAAATAACATGCACCCAGAACACATTCCCTCCAAAAATCTACGGAAAGAGAACCCTGAAATCTCAATGCCCTGGCTACATTTAAAATATGTCGATATTTTCTTTCCACCCTTCCATTCTGTTGAGGTGTCCCAACACATGATGTTTGGAACAATATACCTTGAGATGAAAAATAATCTCGTAAATAATTAAATTCAGTGCCATTGTCACTCCGCACACGACATATATCAGCCCCAAACTGACGCTTCACCATAGCAATGAATTTAAGAAATATAGAATAAACAACACACTTATCCGTCAATAAAATAACCCAAACAGTTGTAGAAAAATCATCCACCAAAGTCAAAAAATATCGTGCTCTATTAGATGACGGAACACGATATGGTCCCCACAGATCACAGTGTATAAGTTCAAAGCATCTCAAAGCACGACTACTACTATCAGGAAAGGCATCACGAGTCTGTTTAGCTTGATGACAAATATCACAAGCCTTATGAAAAAACACACTAGTACCAGAGAGAAAAGGTAAAGTCTGCATTACTTTATCTTAAGGATGCCCCAGTCTACTATGCCAAACCTCGAAATCACTTTCTTTGCATGCCAGGATCACCGAAGCCAAAGAAGCTGAAACCTCCCCCAAGAAGTAAAGTCCACCCCTTTGTTCACCTGCTCCAATCACCATCCTCGTACTTCGGTCCTGAACAAAACATAAATTAGGAGTAAATAACATATCACAATTTCTGGCACCAATCAATTGTGAGACAGAGATCAAATTGCAAGTCAATGTCGGAACATAAAGAACATCCGTCAACACCAACGAAGCAGTCAAAAATACTTTGCCTCTCAGAACAGCCTCAATAGTGCTTCCATCAGGCAAAATCACAGGACAGACAGGGCCCTCAAAGCAATCAACTAAACAGTCACGAGAGCCTGTCGCATGAAGAGTAGCCCCAGTATCGAATATCCAAGTGACAGAAGAATTCTTACCCATCAGACGATCAGAGTTTGAAGAACCAGGGTTAGAAGGATTGTCGTTACCCAACAAGCTCATCAGTTTCTGCCATTGTTCACCTGAGAGTGGTGAAGGATATCCTCCATACATCATATCCGCCGAACTTCCAGTAATACTAGGAGGGACACCATGACCAGCAGCGGCAATATGATGAACAACCCCTGCACCACCAGTACCGCGTCCCTCATCACGTCTCTGCTGTGGTGGCCGATCTCTACCACCGCCAACACCACGTCCGCCCTCACGTCGAGGACGTGTCTTCCACCACTCTGGATAGCCAATCTTGGCAAAGCAAGTTGCAACATCATGACCTATTTTCTTGCAATGAGTACAGATCATACCTGATTTGTCCCTAGAATCTGAGGTCCTACTATTAGAAGTATAAGACGGACGAGGTGAAGTCTTGATAGCCAGCGTCAACACCTCCTCAGCAGCGGATTGGACCTGAGTTTTTCGTATATCCTCCTCCTCACGGACTGCCTGGTATGCCCGATCTAAACTTGGCTGAGGATCCTGAGCCAGAAGATTAGATCGGTATGACCATACAACCGAGCATTCAACCCATACATAAAGTCCTGAAAGTGTTCTTCATCCCTCATAGCCTGTAGCTTTGCAGCAAGTTCACCACAGGTACAAGAAGGCAATGGGAAATAAGCAGCTTGTTCATCCCACAAAGACTGCAAATTTTCAAAGTAGATTTCCACAGACATCGAAGCCGTCTGTTTACACTCAGCCAAAGCCGCCTTAATTTGTTGCTTCCGAGTGCCATTGCTAACAATAAATCTTTTCTCCAACAAGTTCCACAATGGATAAATCTCCTCAAAGTACGGCAAAAATTTCTTCAGAGACGGATCAATGGTATTAAGAATCCATTGAACCAATAGTGCTTGCATGCATCTCCAATCAAGCAATTTGCTAGCATCATTAACAAGTTTGACTTCAGTACCCTCCAGAAAAGTGATCTTTCGCCTAGAGATCAGTGAGAGATGTATCGACCGAGATCACTCAGCATAGTTCGGTCCACGAAAAATAATAGGAGTAATGATATTTCTTGGTTGATCAGCAGAACTCAGAAAATATGGATCCTTCGGATTAGGATAATTTGGGTTGTGTGCACTGCTACCGCCAGTCGCGACGGAGTAGCTAGACGCAGCATCATCTGCCATCGCGGATGTCGGGTGTACAAAAATTTTGTACAACTCCGACGAATCGGCCGTGGATATACGGGGTCGGCAGCGAATCTGCCGCGATCAGGGGCGCCAGATCTGGCGCGAAGGGGCGAGCGGATGTCGGGTGTACAAAAATATGTACAACTCCAATAAATCTGTCGCTGATGGACGGGGACAGGCGCGCGAATCGGCACGGTCGAGCATGGATCGACACTGTCAGGATCGGCGCGGATCGACGCTGTCAGGATCGGGATCGGACGGGAGCTAGCACGTACGGCAGCGGGTTGGCACGTACGGTGGACTGTTCTGGGTCGGTGGTGGGGCTGTCATGGTCAGTCGCACGAATCGGCTCGGTCGGACGCGGATCGGCACTGTCAAGATCGGCGCGGATCGGCACTGTCGGGCGCGGATCGGTACTGTCGGGATCGGGATCGGATCGGTACAGATCGGCACTGTCAGGTCGGGCGCGGATCAGTGTGTACGGCGGCGGGCGCGTACGACGGCGGGTCGGCACGTACGGCGGTGGGCGCGTACGGCGGGGATCGGCGGATCATCGCGGATCGGCTGGAGCGGGAGCGGAATCGGCAGACGGCTCAGCCAGAGCCGGGAGGGACGGGAGATGTAGAGTTTGGCGGCTAGGGTTTTTCGAGAGGCTCTGATACCATGTAGGAAATAATAATGCCTTGTTGTCATTGCTAGTATTTGTTACAATATATATAGTGTCTACATTTGGACTTATGGGCCATATTTATATTTACAAATATAATCTAACAACATGAGGAAAAAAAATCTCAAGAAAGCAAGTTGGGGCTCGAAGAAATCCTAGAATAGTAGAAAGAAAGACGGGGCTCGAAAAAAAAATCCCAAAAGAAGTCAAAAGAGAGGCGGGCTTCACAACTGAAGAAATTTTGGGAGAAATATCCAAAGAGATCACGAAAGAGTCTGAATTGCGGTCATCTAGGACACATGAAAGAAAGTTGTCGGCATTTGGGTGCTCGATAAGAGCTTGTGTATGAAGACGCCAGACCAAAGAGTTGTCAACACGTAGGTGCTAGACAAGTCGGTGTATGAAGATGCTCGACCAAAAAAAATTTTTAGAAACTGGGTGCTCGATGAGAAACAGTGCATAAAGACGCTCAAATAAATAGTAGTCAAATCAAATGGTCAAATGGTACCGATGCCGAGAGAAGAGATGTGTACAATTCAATACTCCCACTCAAGTTGGACCTGTAAGAAACGCACAACTTGATAGCAATTTATCAAACGAAGGTTGATTCCAAGGAGAGTAAGAGTTGTGACAAGCGGGATGGCGATGAAAACAAGTTAAAGCCATGGAGGGAATGTATAGTTATACAATGGCTGTAAATACCCTTTGTTTTGTTAATATTCTTGAAATTTTAATATCAAATTTTAATATTTAACTAAATTATTTACTTTATTCCTTTTTAAACAAAAAATAAATTTTGCTATTTGATTACTTAGTTTAATTGAGATATTGCATTTAGTCAGCCTCCATGTTTGTTTAATCAAACATTTTGTTCTAAGAAATAAACACCCTTAGCTCACAATTCTCACTTACCCATATAATATAATTCACTTAAATTCCTATCACTAATCCCCTTCACCATTTAGTAGTACCTATATAAGTACAACTTTTCACACCTATTCTAACTCCTTTTATTCTAACAACTTAAAACCCCTATGTTTTCCCGCACCGTTTAGTTTAGGGATTGTTTGGATGACCGAGTCGGATGAAGGTGAGAAAGTACATATGCAAAGTAGGAAAGTACTTTGCATACACAATTGACTTTCATGCTAGTTATTTTTTGAAAATTCGACTTTCAATGTTCGGATATATGATATTTTGTATGCGAAAGTGGTGAGAAAAAGACAATATACATAATGGGTGAGGCATTATTTTGGCTTGATCTATAGCCTAAAACTGCAGAAGAAATTCAAGTCTGATTCTAGCGTATTAACAAAAGCTTTTTTCTGGAAGTAATTTATTTTCAAGATCGTTCTTGGCATAGACGAATCTATATAGGGTCCAAGGGGGGGCCACGCTCCCCCCCGCCCCAATTTTTTTTAACATGTTGATTTTTTTTTACAATTTTACAATATATATTAGTTTGACGCCTTTTAATTTACAAACAGTAAGTTGGTCCAAGTGATAGTGCATTGAGCTTTCAATTTAGAGGTTATAAGTTCAAATCTCACCTTTCACATAATTAAATATTTTACATATTTTAAAAACCCTTTATGTATAATTTTTTGCTTCCTCTTTTATAACAATTCGAAAATATTAGCTTGTATTTTGAGTTATTTCTATTTAACCCCCCATTGGTAGTAATATCTCCACAATCCGCTTCAACCCCCCCCCCCCCCCCCCCCCCCCAATTTTTTTTTATTTTAATTAGTATAACCTCCCAATTCTCAAATTTTAGGCAATTTTTTTGTTTGGGGGGGAGTGGGTTAACTACAATTACTATTAATGGATTATGAAGTAATGTGTCATGACCTAGTTCCAAAATACATAGGAACTAAAATACAGACAAGCCAGCTAATACTAACTAGAATAAGTTTCCAATTTAATAGACTTATGTTAGACGTACTACGCTGTCTAGATACTAAATATATACTAGCTAAACTACATCCCAATCTAAATAATGAAGGAATATCAAGTGTGAACATATATATTAAAGTTAGACACCCAGTAATATACATGCTCGAAAAATAATATTTATATTCCATAAATATATACCATCAATGCTACTATATATGGCACCATGTTATTTTAGAAAAATAATATTTATATTCATAAATATATACTTTTATTTCGGAAAATTAAACATTAATTTCTGAATATATTTTATATATATTTATTTTAAGAAAAACAAACTCAAATTAATGCATTTATTTACCAACACAATTATTCCGAATATGGGTCCAATTTAAAAATGAATCAATAAAAAAAATATAGAAATTAAATATTCTGGAAATAATCAGAATAAATTACAGAAAATATAATTTTTCATCTAAATTAATTAGATTTAAATCAAATTAAACTCTTATTAAGTTTAGAAATCAAGTAGTCGGGTTACGGTGGACTTTTCGGTGTCCGAAAAGCTAGTATCATAAAAACGATACCATAAACGCATGAAATACTTGCAAATATGAACAAAAAATATTACTAAATGATTAAGAGTGATTTTAGAGACATTATCAATGATTTTTTTGAGATCAAACGGATTTGAAAGTCGTCGGAAAGATCCTTCACCGAAATAGGTCAAATTTGGACCAACTTTAGTGCAACGGACGTCACGGACAAACGAGTGGAACGGTGTGAGTTAGCGATTGGACATCATAGAAGACATGTAGGGCTATACATTAGATTTGATTTTAGGCAAATAGATGAAATAATGTATTTAAAACCTATTTTAGAAGATGACAAACCTTCAGGATTTTTGTTACGACTTGAAATAACCATCAAGTTCGGCCTCTAAACGATCAAATAAGTTGACGAAACTCCTCTAGGGCTTGATAGGTTGAAGAGGGGTCTCTTGGAGTTATCGTGGAGGTGTTGGAGTGCACAAAAGTCGAGTAGAAGGGGCTTTGGGTGGTCAACCAAAGGCATGTGGCCGTCAGCCTCAATAGGAGAAGGGGATCGGGTTTTAGTATAGGGAGAGGAGGTTGCCGGCCAATGGGATATCTATATATAGATTTTTTTTCTCTGTGTGTTAGGGAGATTTTGGTTTTGATTTGGAGTTGATTTGGTCAACCAATCAAGCTAATTAATTAGGACCTAAAATTATTTCCAATAGAATTAAACACCGAAATGACTATAAATGAGCCTTATGGGCCATTTGAAAATAACTAGCACATAAAAACTCAATTGGGTGGGACGCATTGGCATTTGTGTAGTAGATTCAAAATATGTCAAAATCATATATTGAGTCGAAAGGATTGGATCGATGTCGAGTCCCGAAATTAAATTTGAAAATACAAGTTTTATGGTAGATAACAAATTGGCCTAAATTGACCCAAAAATTGTGTGACGAAATTAGAATACAAGAGAATACGTTTGAGCGAAATATGATATATCAAAATAAAGGTAAACTTGTCTAGGTCAAAACATATGAAGGACTTTTCTAGAGATTGATATTTCTTGTGCTCCAAAAATCAAAGCTAAGGAAAAGTATATTTTATGATAAAAATAATAGTTGAAAAAATATATATTAATAACTATATTAAACAAAATAATACAAATAAATAAAAAAAAATTCTAAATCCAGGGGGCTTACAACCTACCCACCTTAGGAAATTTTATCCTCAAAATTAGACATACAATAATATATCAACACATAATATTAATAATAACAAATAACCAAAGGCACTGTCCTAACTTCTTCTTGCATTTCTTCTGAACATATCCCTTTATGGTGCTATTGGTAAGCAACTCTATAAAGAAAAATTATTACTAACTCAACACTATTCCTATATAGGCTAGGTCTACATCAAGATAGAAGGAATTTACTTAATCTACCATAACTGGGTGGGGGTACATGAAGAACAGATGGCAACTCTAGAGGGGGGTGAATAGAGTTTATATAGAAAATAACCAATTAAAAATAACTCTTTCACGAATAATAAATAATCAGAGTAAAATGCGGAAAGTAAATGAAGAGCAAGAAAGCATACGCAAACACAGCAATTTTAACCAAGTTTCCCTCGTGGAGGACTAGTCCAGGCCTGAGAACTCTAGCTCAGGATTAAATCCACTATTTGTGAAATAGTAGTTTACAACCCGTGCCTTTACTTCAGAAGAGCACGTCAACTTCTTACAGAGGATCGCAGTGGCGATTTGCTTGGAATTGTCCAAACGACTTCTTCAACTCTTGCACAAGAATCCTAACTGAGAGATGCTGAGCACTCGAGACTTAGGAGGCTTGTGGCTAGTAGATGGGAAGGGTATGGCTTATTTGAGCTATAAGAGAGAAGAGAAGAGAAGATTGGATGATTTGAAATGAGAGAATTCATGGCCTATTTATAGTGTTTTTATAGGCAGAATTCGGCCAGAATTCGGGTAGGAAAATTCAAATATTTGGCCGTTGGACAACTAGCATCCAGCTAACCCTAAAATTAGGGTTCCTAATTTCTAGGGGACAGAGTTCGGCCCGAACTCTGTGTGGAGGCAGAGTTCGGCCCGAACTCTGTCTCCAGAGCACAGAGTGGTTCTAAGGGGACCATTAGACAATTTCTGGTTTGGTGGAGCTTGGGATTATTGGGTAGGCTATAGTCTAAGTTTCAAGAGCTCAGCATGACTCAGATTACATTAGTCTAGACTCAAAGAAAGTGTAAAATACAGACTCGAATTCAACTGAGAAGCGGAGGCTGAGCTGTCGTCTGTCTTGAGCTTAATGCAGACGTCGTGTGTCGTATTGAATTATTACAGATATTATTTAGTCAATGTTGTCAATATTTGGTTGACTGTGACTTTGTGTCAACAATCTCCCCCATATTGATAATTGGCAAAATAATATATGTATATTCAACATTCATACCTGGACACAGTTGATTATAGCAACATAGCTCCCCCATAATCGATGCCGAGCTAGAAATAATAGCTCCCCTGTAATCAGTGAACGGTGCTGAGCTAGAAGCAATAGCTCCCCCGTAAATAATGCATTGAACCTGTTGGCCTGATAAATAATATCTCCAAAAAGCACAAACAAGCACAGATATACGAAAGAAACAAAGATATCCAGAATATACATAGTTCTCCCCCTTTTGGCATTTAGCAATATAGACTGCAGATGAATGAATAGCATAGAAACTGCAGTATAGACAATTAATAGTGATGCAACCACACCAAGCAGAGAAGAAACAGTATATGAATAATCAAAATGAGTCACTAGCATAAAATATAAAACTACGATAAGCATAAAATGTCATCACACAGAACCAAATGTCAAACACACAACCAGAGTTTTAGAACATCTAAGTACATAAATCCAAAAACAAACTAAATAACTAGAAATCAAAAAGCATCAACTAAGATCATCATCATTAGCAGCAGCAGATAGTAGCCAATCTCCATCACGGAGCACGAGAAGGCCCAGCAGAGTCTGAGTGATCAGTGAATGAACGGCTGGGGTCCACAATAGCAGCATCCGGATCAAGGTAACGCATGACCCAGGGGTCGTCAATGCGATAACCATCGCGACCAGGATCCCGCTCCATGGGAATGGGCATCGAGGGGTGACGAGACATGGAATACCGGATATCGTGCAGCGAGTTACTGAGGGCACTCATCTGCAGGGTAGTCCGATAGTCCATCTGAGTCCAGCGATCGTCCTCCAATGCGAAACGATCTCTCAGCATGGTCTGGATGGAGTCAAGAGTAGCAGGAGGAGGTGGCGCATCCTGTCCAAGTGGAGGGGCATCGGGCTCCTCATCATCAGAATGCTCAGAAGGCTCAGGAGAAGCAACGACTGCCTGAAGATGTCGTGCCTTGGAAAGGAATACAGGAGCAGATAAGAAAGGACAATCCATAGGAAGATACAAAGGATAAACCAGGGCTCGTGGTTTCTTCCTACAGTTAATCATCTAGTCCATCATGGTACGTGGAAGATTGAACGGAATGCGATAATGAAGATGATACAAAGCAGAGATCTCAAAATATGTAACTTCATCGGTGGAGCCAGCTTTTGGCAAAATAGTGTTAAAAATAATTCGATGAAGTTCATAGAAATACGGGTTGAGGTGCTTGGCCATAAGCTTGCGAGGACTTATGTTAGGAGCACATAATTCCTTCTTGAAACTCTCAAGAGAAGTTTCACCAATAAATTGGAATTGGCGAGCTTCCACAAGCTTATTCCAAATATCGAGATCTTGGAGTGCAAGATACTCGCCCAACTCAGAAGCATCAAAAGCAATATCAATACCGGCAACCCGGGAATAGATGTGAGTGGCATCGTGAGTCAAGTTACAATAGAACATTTGTATGGCGCTACGATAAATAACAAAGTTTGAAGCCACTAACTCATTTAAGCAAAGATCTTGAAACAAAGATTCAAATTGTGAGAAAATAGTAAAATTTATGGGATGTCCCGCGAAGACCGCACGAGTCCGAAAGTCACTAAACCACTCGTTGGAGGCGTCTAGCGACACAAACAATCGGTCGTCATAAGTATTAGGGTCGCGGGAAGGAGGTGGATTGAACAACGGATGAAGGGGTTATTGTTGTTCAACGGGTTGCTCAATGGGAGGAGGAGGATTCGAAGAGGAAGCACCCTCGGTTCGGATCCTCTTCCCACGATTGGGCAAGCGAGGAGCCATTTTCAAACAAATAGAGAACTTGAAATAGAGAGGGGGAAGGAGTTATACCTCAAATCAACAATGAACAGTGAAAGAGAATGAGGAAATAGCCCTTCTCCTTGATTTTGATGAGCAATGGAGCACTTTTGAGAGAAAACTAGGGTTAGGGTTTGTGAAAAAAATATTTGGAGAGGTGAAGGTGGTGGTAAGAATGAAGGAGAGAGATGAAAACCCGAATATAAGAGGAGGGTTTGCTTTGGTCGGAGCAGATCTGGACCATAGGATCACAATTGATCAAACGGCTGTGGCTGTCCCCGATTCTAGAATATGAGAACCGAATTCGGCTCGAACTCTGTTGGGGACAGAGTTCGGCCCGAGTTCTGGATCCTTGTTCCAGAACTGAAAAACAGGCCAGAAGATGGAAAAATGGCTAAGTATAGGAACCGAAGTAAGATAAGAAAGAAAGAGCTTGAAAGATGCAATCAATATAAAAGAAATAGCAGGATGAAATTGAAAAATAGTGAATCAGCAGTAAGAAATCAAAACGAACCATATAATAAATAAGGAAATATATCATAATTCAATAGTTTGAAGTTGCCATGGGTTAGCTGCAGGGGTCGGATCCCAGCTAGCGGTAGTCCTGTGGACTAGTGCACCGTGTCGCTTAGGCTTTTACGCCTTGTTGTCAGAAGGGCCCTTTCGGCTTGTACCCATAGCAAGTTCATCGTATGAGAATCATAATATAATCGATATTTACGCAGGTGAGTTTTAATTTATGACAGCTTCATCTAAAATTCCAAGTTCACGACAAAGGAAATTGAAGCGCTCTTCGGATAATAGCTTAGTAAAGAAGTCTGCTAGCTGATGATCAGTGTCAATAAACTCTAAGTTAATCGTGCCATTTTGCTGATGATCACGCAAAAAGTGGTGTCTAATTTCAATATGTTTTGTGCGTGAGTGACAGATAGGGTTCTTAGTCAAGTTAATAGCACTAGTATTGTCACAAAATATAGGAATGTGCATGAAAGATAGATTATAGTCTTCAAGGGTTTGCTTCATCCACAGAATTTGTGCACAACAACGCCCAGCTGCGATATATTCAGCTTCTGTTGTGGATAGTGCGACAGAATTCTGTTTCTTACTAAACCAAGAGACTAAAGTCTTTCCTAATAAATGACACGTGCCGCTTGTACTTTTACGGTCGACCTTGCATCCAGCGAAATCAGCATCAGAGTAACCAATGAGGTCAAATGATGTTGACTTGGGATACCATAGGCCCACTGTAACCGTACCCTTAAGGTATCGAAAGATACGCTTAACAACGGTCAAGTGTGATTTCTTAGGATTTGCTTGATATCTAGCACATAGGCAAACACTAAACATGATATCGGGGCAACTAGCAGTTAAATAAAGTAAGCTGCCTATCATACCTCGATACTTACGTTGATCAACGGGTTTGCCGCTCTCATCTGGTTCGAGTTTGGTTGAAGTAGCCATTGGAGTGCTGATTGTTTTGACGTTGTCAAGATCGAACTTTTTTAGCATGTCCTTTGTATACTTCGACTGACAGATGAAAGTTCCATTAGCCATTTGTTTCACTTGCAGACCAAGAAAGTAGTTGAGTTCTTCCATCATGCTCATCTCAAATTCTGTCTGCATACACTTGGCAAATTCTTGACAGAGGGTTTCATCAGTAGAACCAAAAATGATATCATCAACATAAATTTGAATTAACAGAATAGTGTCTTTAAAAGATTTTATAAAGAGTGTAGTGTCAATTTTCCCTTTTGAAAAATCTTTCTCAAGCAAGAAACTGCTTAGCCTTTCATACCAAGCTCTGGGGGCTTGTTTAAGGCCATATAGCGCTTTCTTTAGCTTGAACACGTGGTCGGGAAATTTGTGATTTTCAAAGCCAGGGGGTTGTTTTACATAAACTTCCTCCTTAATAAAACCATTCAAGAAAGCACTTTTCACATCCATTTGAAATAATTTGAAATTTTGATAATTTGCAAATGCACAAAGCATCCGAATGGATTCTAGTCTAGCAACCGGAGCATACGTCTCATCGTAGTCGATACCTTCCTCTTGGTTGTATCCTTGAGCTACTAGACGAGCTTTGTTGCGTGTGACTGAACCATCTTCATTCATTTTGTTTCTAAACACCCATTTAGTACCAATTATCGAGTGATTAGCTTGTCTAGGAACTAGTTCCCACACTTGGCTCCTCTCGAATTGGTTGAGTTCTTCTTGCATAGCAGAAATCCAAAATTCATCATTAAAAGCTTCAGAAATGTTTTTCGGCTCAACTTGTGAAATAAAGGCAGTGCTAGCAATAGAGTCTCTTAGTGATGATCTGGTAGTTACTCCACGTGAAACTTCACCTATCACTAAATTTTTTGGATGAGAAGGCTTGAAAGAGAATTTCTTTGGCAAGCCCTCTAGAGAATTTGTTTCGGTAGGAGTATTCATTGGAGTAGAAGTTGATGGCTCAACGTCATCATCAAGAGTACTTGCTGCACTGTTATCTTCATCAAAAGTCACATTTGTTGACTCTTCCACAATTAGTGAGCGTTTATTAAAGACTCTATATCCCTTACTCTTGGCGGCATAACCAAGGAAAATACCATCGTCAGCTTTGGCATCAAATTTGCCTAAGTTGTCTTTGGTGTTAAGGATAAAACATCTACATCCAAAAACTTTAAAATAAGAAACATTGGGGGTTCTCCCAAACCAAAGCTCATAGGGTGTTTTCTTCGTAATGGGACGAATAAGCACCCTATTCAAAATGTGGCATGCTGTACTGACAGCTTCTCTCCAGAAATATTTCGGAAGTGAAAATTTATTCAACATGACTCTAGCCATATCGCCGAGAGTCCTATTCTTCCGCTCCACAACACCATTTTGTTGAGGAGTTCTTGGACATGAAAATTCATGATCAAAACCATTAGAATTACAAAATTTTTTAAAATCAGAATTTTCGAATTCGCCTCCATGGTCACTTCGGATTCGAGTGATCATGTAGCCTTTTTCGTTTTGAACTTTCTTGACAAAAATCTTAAAAACTGAAATAGCATCACTTTTGTTTATGAGAAAGAAAACCCAAGTAAATCTCGAAAAATCATCAACAATAACAAATGCATAAAGTTTACCACCAAGACTAGCTACTCTACTAGGACCAAATAAATCCATATGGAGTAGTTGCAGGGGTCTAGAAGTACTTACAGAGTTGATGGAATGAAATAAGGATTTGGTTGCCTTGTTCAATTTACATTCGGCACATACCGTGTCCTTTTTGAATGTGATATCGGGCAATCCTCTCACTAGCTTCTTGGTTGCTAACCTGGATATGGTATCCATATTGGCATGACCAAGACGCTGGTGCCAAAGTAATCGTTCATCTTTGTGGGCATATAAACATCTACCTGCATTGTTAGTATCTATAGAAAGATAGAAAATATAAATGTTATCCTCTCTTTTCCCTTCAAAAATAATGTCTTTCGTTGACCTATCATAAATGAGGCAATTATTTTGTCCAAAGTTAATATCATATCCATGATCAGCAAGATGACTAATGCTGAGCAGGTTATGCTTTAACTCGGTCACTAGGCAGACATCCTTTATTACAAGAGAGGGAGGATGACCAATAATACCATTACCTATTATGTGCCCTTTTAAATTGTTACCGAAGGATACGTATCCTTCTCTCTTCATCGATAGTGATGTGAAAAGATTTGCGTCTCCTGTCATATGTCGCGAGCATCCACTATCGAGAATCCACTAACTTTTAGTTGAGGAGGGAAGGTCCACCTACATCAAGAGTAGATGTGACCTTTGGTACCCAAGTTCTTGAGGGTCCTGAAAAGTTAGTTTTCGGAAACCATGCATATATCTTTTTGTCTACCAGTCTTCTAACTCTACATTATGGTGAAATGTGTCCATGTGATCCATAGTAAGTACAGATAGCATTTTTATTTACACTAGGAGCATGAGAGTAATATCTATAGGCAGCATGATGTGGATGATGTGTAGAGTTTACATGGTGATCATGGTGATGTTGTCTATGTGGCATGGCATGGTGATATTATCTATGTGGCATAGTATGCTGATATTGTCTATATGGCATAGTATGGTGATATGGCATGATATGATGATTTTGTCTATATGGCATGGCATGATGATCTTGTCTATATGGCATGGCATGGTGATGATTTCTATATGTAGAGTGATGTTGGTTGTGTCTTTGTGCAGCATGATGAGTATGAGAAGTGTTCTTACGTGCACGTGGTTTTTGTGTTTTATAAAAGTTAGTGTATATAAAAGCATGGTTACGTGCTGCATGAGGATGATGTGGTTGACTAGCTTGAGTGGTGTTGTGCCCATGTGATTGGGTTTGAGGTTGAGCAACCTGTTTTCCCAATTTGGTTTCTAATCTCTTAGAAATAGCTTACAGTTCATCAACCTTAATATTTAAGCCATATATCTTAGTCATTGAAACCTTGTGTCTACTCTTTTCTTCAGCAAGCAACGTGTTGAGTATTGTGATTTCTTGTGTCTGTTGCTCAATACGTGTTTCAGCATCATGTAAGCTTAATTTAAGCTTGGATACTTCATTAGTGTCATCAGTGGGTGTCGTGTCTCTAATGTTATCAAGTAATAGAGAAATTCTTTGTATTTCGTCTTCAAGACTTTTAATTTTGTCCTTGGCATGTTTGTATTTACCGATGACCTTTTTGTGATCATTGAGTAAATCAGTGAAGGCATCGCCAAGTTCATCAAAAGAAAAGTCGTCTAGAGTTTCGTTAGATACCATGTTGGAAGTTGCCATTAGGCACATATTTGCTTTATCTTGAGGAGAGTCCTTTTCTTCCTCGGAGTCACTCGCTTCACTTCCATGCCAAATGCTTGTGTTGGCATATTTTTTTGATGAGGTCTTCTTGTATGGCTTCTCATAGCGGTTGCTTTTCTTCAAGAATCGACAGTCTTTTCGAACGTGTCCAGTCTTCTTGCAACCATAGCAAGTTGGCTCTTCTTTATCGTCTTCTTGTGGTTCCTTCTTTCTTCTATTGAAGCGAAGGAATTTCTTGAAGTTGCGAACCATGAGAGCTTGGTCTTCATCATCCGAGTTGTCGTCTTCAGTCTCATCGTGCTCAGCCCTTCGTCGATGAGCTTTGAGAGCGATCTCCTTAGTCTTCGGAGCAGGCTCTTCGAAGTCCTTGAGGTCAAGCTCGTGAGTCATGAGCTTACCCATCAAGGTCTCCATTGACATGGTTGTGAGATCGTTCCCTTCTATGATGGCTGTCACCTTAGGGTTCCAAATTTTTGGTAGCCCCCTAAGCAGCTTGCGAATCTTCTCATGATTTGAATATTGCTTTCCAAGTGAAGACAGGGGGTTGATGATGTCGAGGAATCTTGTGAACATCTGTGTGATCGTCTCGTTTGGCTTCATCTTGAATTCTTCGTATTCTTGCGTAAGACGACTGATTTTTGATTCCTTGACTTGGGTGGTTCCTTCATGCGTCACTTCTAGAAGCTTCCATACTTCATGAGATGTGGTGCATGTGGATACCCTGTTAAACTCATTCCTGCCTATAGCACAGAATAAAGTATTAATAGCTCTCGCATCTAGACTTGCCTGTTTCTTCTCTTCGTCAGAATATTTGTCATAGGATTTCTCAATGAGATCACCGTTGACAACTATCCTGGCGGGCTTTTTGTAGCCTTCAGTGACGACTGTCCACAGGTCGAAGTCTAGAGACTTGAGATAAAAACTCATCCTTGTTTTCCAATACGTGTAGTTAGTTCCATCAAATAGGGGAGGCCTATGAGTGGACTGTCCTTCACCGTGATTGGAAATCAAGGATTGTGTGGTTGCCATGGATCAACTCTAGGATGTAAATCCTTGTAAAGAGAACAGAGCTCTGATACCAATTGAAGAACAGATGGCAACTCTAGAGGGGGGTGAATAGAGTTTATATAGAAAATAACCAATTAAAAATAACTCTTTCACGAATAATAAATAATCAGAGTAAAATACGGAAAGTAAATGAAGAGCAAGAAAGCATACGCAAACACAGCGATTTTAACCTGGTTTCCCTCGTGGAGGACTAGTCCAGGCCTGAGAACTCTAGCTCAGGATTAAATCTACTATTTGTGAAATAATAGTTTACAACCCGTGCCTTTACTTCAGAAGAGCACGTCAACTTCTTACAGAGGATCGCAGTGGCGATTTGCTTGGAATTGTCCAAGCGACTTCTTCAACTCTTGCACAAGAATCCTAACTGAGAGATGCTGAGCACTCGAGACTTAGGAGGCTTGTGGCTAGTAGATGGGAAGGGTATGGCTTATTTGAGCTATAAGAGAGAAGAGAAGAGAAGATTGGATGATTTGAAATGAGAGAATTCATGGCCTATTTATAGTGTTTTTATAGGCAGAATTCGGCCAGAATTCGGGTAGAAAAATTCAAATATTTGGCCGTTGGACAACTAGCAACCAGCTAACCCTAAAATTAGGGTTCCTGATTTCTAGGGGACAGAGTTCGGCCCGAACTCTGTGTGGAGGCAGAGTTCGGCCTGAACTCTGTCTCCAGAGCACAGAGTGGTTCTAAGGGGACCATTGGGCAATTTCTGGTTTGGTAGAGCTTGGGATTATTGGGTAGGCTATAGTTTAAGTTTCAAGAGCTCAGTATGACTCAGATTACATTAGTCTAGACTCAAAGAAAGTGTAAAATACAGACTCGAATTCAACTGAGAAGCGGAGGCTGAGCTGTCGTCTGTCTTGAGCTTAATGCAGACGTCGTGTGTCGTATTAAATTATTACAGATATTATTTAGTCAATGTTGTCAATATTTGGTTGACTGTGACTTTGTGTCAACAGTACAGAGGAGTTTGCATATCATTGATGACAAGAAACAAATCCAAATGTTTCATGAAGGGGAAAGTTTGTAGATTATGATAAGGGAAAAATTATAACAAGTTCAAGGAGTGATTTTGCACAAGCAGAAGGCATGATTTAGGTAGTCACCTAGGGTTCAATTCATAGAGACTAGATAAGAAAATTTGAAGGGGACAAATTTGGTACCTAAGGTGATATAATATTAGGCACAAGGAGATATAAAAATCAAGGATTTGATTTTTATGTCACGACTATGAGAGAATAAGATCTTTCTCAATCATATAACTAAAATAATTTGTACTGCCAAATGACGAAACTGTGATTGTGAACATAGAATAAAAATTACAAAATAAAAGGTTAATGATACGACGTAAGGCTACAACTTCTAATCACTTAGGATAATAAGATAATCAAACAGACTGAATAAATATACAAAGTCATATTATGGTCTAGCTTATCTAGCTGGGTTCCCTAAGGTAACATATGATTTCTAAACTATGGTTAGTCGATCTTAAGCCAGAACCTAACCCATTCCATTGAAAAACTCTTTTGTCTCCTTTTTACTAGTTCACCCCATTCTATGGCTTAGCTTCATCAAATGTAACTTCAAAATCTGCCAAGATCTTCAACAGTCCTCGATTCTTAAAAATTTGGCATATTATGTAGTTTTTTGACATTTTTCTCCCTCTATAACAACTTCTTTCTCAAAATATTTTACTATCTATCATTTATAAATCAAATCTTAGATCATATTATTAATCTAATTAATGATGCTCTACTTCTATTTCACTCTCATATATTAATCTTGAAATTTTTCTTTCATTCTCATCTCATGACGTTTTGTTTTGTCAGCCTTTTGAATATCATAATCTTGATCGTGAGTCTCAATAATCTATGATACTAGACTCCTATCATCATATCTGCTTGTCACAGCAATTTCCTAACTTCACTTTGTCTGCTGCAAAATTTGTATCATCTATTTCCTCGAGCTAGCATCCTCATTCTTTAATTGAATCTCAACCTCAAGGTTGGGTTTTCGGCCACACTACTCGCTTAAGACATATCCTTTCCGTAATCCTTGCTACGTCATCATAGGTAGTCTTTATCGTAATCCTCATCTCAATTGGCACTTTTCAATTTTTATATTCCTTAAAAATAGTTTCCTACGATTTCGTCATTGCTTCTCTTTAATTATTCTCCTAAACATGGTACTGCTACAATGATTCTTTCATTTGTATATCTACTACACACGTCTTAATCCAAATATATTGTTCTAGTCACAATTCCTCTAAGTTCCTCACTAACATGTATCGATGAAGGTTTACTATTCTACTACTTAAGGTAAGATTTTCTAACTCTTCTAACCACGGGAAATAGGAAAATCACAAACGATCCTTAAACTTAATCAACCCTTAACCCTATACTATACTCCTACAAGTCATATATCAAATCTCTTAGCAATAAATTTAATGATCTATATTTCTAACTATAAGCAAGCTATATAATTCTTACAAGCACGCCTAACCCTCATAAAACTTTCATGCTAGGTAAATGTCAAGGTCGAGTCTAACAAATACTTGTATCTAATAACCTTAAATAATTATAATCCTATTGGTCACTTTCTAATCTTGGTTTCTAATAGGTCATTTTAAGGCAACTCTCAACAATTATAGAGATGGATGTCTAATTTATCTCAAACCTACCTATTCTATTATATACCTCTAGATCACATATCACTTTGATATTATTAATCTAAAATAATCTCTCTAGAGTAGGTCCTTTAGGCTGCTATCCAAGGAAATTCATTTCCCCTAACATATACATTATATGCATGATTTCTATATTTTCCATGTAATATTCCTCAAAATCCAGTACAATATGATTTCAACAAAAGTTTTTATCTAATCATGAACAATATGCTTCATCAAATCACTTTTATCATGATGTGATCCTCCGGCTCTACTTACTATTGTCCTTTAAGTTGGCACTCCTAACCGATTAATAACTGTAGCTTCAATCTAAAATCCAACTGGGTTTCCTCTAGTTGTATTCTTACTCACTTTAGTCTTTGTGATCAAGGAATCTTTCGTATTTTCCTATCAACCCATGCGAATCAAATGAACTTCTATTCATGACTCTATCTAGCTTAGGCAAGGTAGCATGGTTTGGTCTAAGGGTTCTAAGGTCTTTCATTATAGTTAAGTCCTATACTATACTCTATTCTACTTCTATCTTTGGGTTATGTCTATAAATCGACCTTAGCTTCTTACCTAGTCCCGTCAAACATGGCTTCCTATATCTTCCAAGTGAGAATTCTAGAGTGGAAGAATGCCACTGCTACCTACTCGGTCCATCTAATATAGGTGTCTACCTTTACCTCTCTCATCTCTAACCAATCACTTCCTAAACTATTCCATCCAACTTACGCATATAACAGAGTAGAATTGAAATAGTTTATCAAGCACAAATATTCCTCTTTCCGAAATAAGAAAAGACGAGAATTCGACACAAGGAGTTCAAATGAGTTTTGTTTGATTACAAATACGAGGCTCAAGGGCATTAGTAGAAATCAAGGAAAATTTAATAGCAGTTGTGGATTGAGATTCTAATAAATTATCCTATCGCAGGCTCGTCTGGTACAGTAGCGTAACCGAAACAATTTATTTTGACCTGCATGGTCCACCACAAAAATATGTTACGCCCTAGTTCTAAAATACATAGAAACTGAAACGCAGACATGCCAGCTAATACGAACTAGAATAAGTTCCCAATTTAATTGACTTATGCTAGACGTACTACGTTGTCTAGATACTAAATATATACTAGGTAAACTATATCTCAATCCACAATAATGAAAGAATATCAAGTATGAACATATATATATATATATATATATATATATATATATATATATATATATATATATATATATATATATATATTAAATTTGGCCACCCAGTAATATATATGTTCGAACAAGCTCGAGAGAAGGATAAGCTTGCAAATAATAGGCTAAAATAACAGTAAATTAAGGACGACAAAATATGAAGAATGAATAAAAAATACCAACCATATACCTAAAATCTCGATGCACTAACCAGCACATGTCCAACTACTATATACTAACTGCACAGCCATTTCCTGGAGAGAGCACCAGGTACTCATAGGAACATAAAAAGATACAGAAAGAACATGCTATAATGAACTGAAATAAATGCATAAATAATAACTAGGCAAACTATTCATCTATGTGAATGCACTTCAAAGATGACTTTGGCCGTATGGATAGGTAATAAAGTAGTATTAGCATCAATTAATGCTGGTATATATACTAGCATACTTTTTCGACCGTACCGGATACTAGTCCGTGGCCGCTGTCGGATATATCCACTAGTATAACCTATAACATGGCACACTGAGGCTGATATGCAAATATCTGTCCTATATGCCTACTAATAGTCTTCCCCATCTGTGAGTTGCACAATTCATATCCATGACTTGGATAACCCATATCTCAATATAAGTCACTAACTAGACTTAGTCTAATCAATACATGGATCGACACATGAACCGCCCGTATTGGTAGTGAGTCGAGTACGTAAGCTCGTGCCAACACAATGTACCTCACTCACAGTGTCGTATGATGATACGTGGCAAGGTATAAAAGTTATTAAGAATAACTTCATAGCTTTCCGGGAACATCGTCTACACACTAAGTTATACACACGCGTACACACCACAACATCGATGCCACCATCGATGGCAAGTCAACTTGGATACAATCTACTAGAGCAACACACTAGTAATACAAGAACAATATCATGAAAATAAATCAGTAACAAGATGGCAAGGTATCTTACCTGGAATATCGACAAAAGTGTAGAATATCGGTCCGGCTCCAACTGTAGTCGAATGATTACGAACTCCTAAAATATAACCAAACTAAAATAAATACTAACTTTAAGATAACTATCTACCATAAATATACATACTATTTATAGACGCTATTACATATACTAGCTAACTAGTTTACAACTACATATATACGCCCCTTACATGAAGTATCATGCCAATATAAAAATAATACTTCATAATATAAAATATTCATTTTAATTTCTAAAATAATAATATAAAAATTTAAGAAATAATAGGACTTGATGTCAAAATTATACAATAAGGATTACATACTATATATATGTAAAACTAGTCAACAACCATAAATAATCTGTAGATACCATCAATGCTTACTATATATGACACCATGTTATTTTAGAAAAATAATATTTATATTCCATAAATATATAATTTATTTGTGGAAAATAAACATTAATTTCTGAATATATTTTATATATTTATCTTAAGAAAAACAAACTCAAATCAATGCATTTATTTACCAACGCAATTATGCCATATATGGGTCCAATTTGAAATGAATCAATATAAAAAATATAGAAATTAAATATTCTGGAAGTAATCAGAATAAATTATATAAAATATGATTTTTCAACTAAATTAATTATATTTAAATCATATTAAACTCTTATGAAGTTTAGAGATCAAGTAGTCGGGTTACGGTGGACTTTTCCGTGTCCGAAAAATTAGTATCATAAAAACGATACCATAAACGCAAGAAATGCTTGCAAATATGAACAAAAAAACATTTCTAGATGATTAAGAGTGATTTTAGAGGTACTTCCAATGATTTGTTTGAGACCAAATGGATTTGAAAGTCGTCGAAAAAAATCCTTGCATCGAAATAGGTCAAATCTGGACCAACTTTAGTGCAAAGGACGCCATAGAAAAACAGAGTGGAATGGTCTGATTTAGTGATTGAAAATCATATAAGACATATAGGGATATCCATTAGATTTGGTTTTAGGCAAAATAGATGAAAAAGTATTTAAAACCTATTTTAGAAGATGATAAACCTAGGTTCAGAATTTTTGTTATGGCTATAAATAACCATCAAGTTCGGCCTCTAAACGATCAAATAAGTTGACAAAACTCCTTCGGGGCTTGATAGGGTTGAAGAGGGGTCTCTTGGCTTCGTCATGGAGGTGGTGGAGTGCACAAAGTCGAGTAGAAGGGGCTTTGGGGTGGTCGGCCAAAGGCACGTGGCCGTCGGCCTTAATAGGAGAAGGGGGTCGGATTTTAGTATAGGAAGAGGTGGCCGACAGATGGGGCTATCTATATATAGGGTTTTTTCTCCTATGTGTTAGGAGATTTTGGTTTTGATTTGGAGTTGATTTGGTCAACCAATCAATCCAATTAGTTAGGTGTATAAGTGGTTTCTATTCATGAGTGAGATGTTTTACTTTGGTAAAAGTTGTTAGGATTGGAGAACATGGCTTCTATTAAATTGAATTAAATTAATCTAATATGGTTCTACTATAGTTTGGCAACCTAGGATGATCCCCACTAACTTGGGTTGACTAGGGTTAAGTCCCAGAATTATTTTTAATAAAATTAAACACAAAATGACTATAAATAGGTCTTATGTGCCATTTGAAAATAAGTAGCAAATAAAAACTCAATTAGGTGACACACCATAGGCATGTGTATAGTAGGTTGAAAATCAAAATTATATATTGGGACGAAAGGGTTGGTTCGATGTCGAGTCCCGAAATTAAATTGAAAAGTAGGACAAGTTTTACGGTAGATAACAAATTGGCCTAAATTGACCCAAAAGTTGTGCGTAGAAATTAGAATATAAGAGAACACGTTTGAATGTGACATGATATATCAAAATGAAGGTAAACTTGTCTAGGTCGAAACATATGAAGAATGTTTCCAGATATTGACATTTCTTGTGCTCCAAAAATTAAAGCTACGGAAAAGTATATTTTATAATAAAAAAATAATAGTAGAAAAAATATATATTGATAACTATATTAAACAGAATAATAAAAAATAAAAATTTTAAAATCTAGGGGCTTACATAATAGGGGGCAATGATAATCAAAATAAAAATGGAAGAAATTGGAGATATAATTAGCAATTGGGGGGGGGGGGGGGGTTAATAAAAATTATTCTTATTTTTTTCTCATTCTTGTTTGAGTTTTAGTATATTTTTGCTATTGAAGTTCAATTAACATGATAACTTTAAAGATTTCCAAATATAGTAACACGGCCCCTCCATAATTTTAATCTTAGCTTCGCCCCTGGTTCTTGGGTAATCAACTCCCATGCTGCAAATAGTCAAATCTGAACCTTGTATTCACACTTTCGTAGTTTGGATGTCAAATAGGAAGGATGTGAGAAAGTAAAACAAATTATTACATAATATTAATTAACATAATTACTAATTTGCTTAACAAAATATTAAATAGTTTATATAAGAAAGATTAATTACTAAATAGAGATTAAGTAATACATTAATTGTCTATTACTTAAAATTTAAATCTATAAGAAATTGGAGAGAAACAGTAAAGAAGAAACCTTCTCCTCCAAAAAATTCTTGTTGTTGCTGCTTTCTTGTCACACTAGCGCCCTCAACCCCATCGGAGTTCAATTTATATTGTTGTTGCTCTCTCTCTCTCTCTCTCTCTCTCTCTCTCTCTCTCTCTTTGTCCCCCCTCCCCCATATACCCACTCCTACGTTTAAAACCCACCACTCTCCACCAACTCCAATCATTGTTGCTCTAGTTCTCTATGGCCACTCCTACTCTTCTAACCCTCATTTCCTTCTCCACTTGTGCTATTCCTTTTCGATTGAGACCTCCCACTTGTCCAGCCTCCTCGACATCCATAAGAGCGACCAACCGCTCCTTGGTCCAAAAGACCTGAGTTATCGTCGACCCCCTCGCCACCAGCCACGGATCTAAAAAAGAGCTGGCCATATTCGCCCACATCCTTGAAAAAAATTTAATGTGGGCAGCCTAAAGATTTAAGGAGAAAGAAGTCTACAAGAACCCAATAATGTTAAGTACTCCACTTCCTGTCAGCACTTTCCTATACAACTAAATAACGAGTTTGCCATCCCCGATGACATATCAATAAAGGCCTCATTTTCATGTGTGTTTCAAGGAACCAAACAACCCCTTATACAAACTCCCCCTTTCGTATTATATCATAACCCCCCTAATTACACCCATTACCAATCCATATCTCCCTATTAATTCTCCAATCCATCCCTTGCAACGAATACTTCCTCCTCCCCTCCATGCCAACAGTCCACATCAACATGTCCTCGTCCACACCCTTGCATGCAACCTCCTCCATCCTACCAATCATCTTTTCTGTCACGTCCCGCTTTAAGAGTACGACGAGTCGAGTATGTAACAAACATCCAAGGCTATGCACCATACGAATACACCAGTATACATATTCGTGATTGTTAAAGTTTTAGAATAAATGTATCGGTAGTGATAAACCATGAATAAACTGAGAATATTCATATCTATAAACATAGAATCATCTATATATACATTCCACAAGTCTGGTTCCTCAAAAGAAAAATACATATGATGTACAACTAAGCAAAAAAAAATTGTTGCTCTACCCTCAGCATATATTACTCCTAAGATACATCCATACTATACAACAATAGTGTCTCTTCCTCAGCCATGCATTCATCTAGTGAACAAATACTAGGTTATCAAAAACATGCAAGTCCTCGGTTCTAGAGCTATCAGATAAATAAAGTAAAAAGTATATGATTGAAAATTCATGATCGAATACTCAAATAAGTTAGAATAAATAAACCATAAAGACCAAATATAGTATTAACTCGAAGTATGACTCTATTGTGATTCTAATTCTAGTGATTCATTAGTGACCAAACTATTTCTATAGACTAAAAGTCTAGCGTAATCACAATATAATTTTTTTCTATATGATGATGTAATTCAGAGAACAATTTTTGGATACACTTGACTTTTTTTTTCTAGGCAATAATCTTATTTACTCGAGATCAGACTATTGCATTATTGGCACGATGATTAGTGTCACTACCCGATCCCGAAGGAACGTAAAGTCATCATAGGGCATGATGTTGTGCAAGCCTAAGTTGTGCTTTGCACAAGGCCAGTACTTGTACAATAATAAAATAGACTGAATCAACAACAACAACACAACTAAACTTTAATGCAGAGTTAGAAGCAACGGACAATATTATAGAAAATCAAATTGAACATAATAATATAAGGAACAAATCTCTTTGATTGATAACTTTGAATCGATTACAAGGCTCTTAATAGCACTTTGATACATGTCATACTTGACTTATATCTCTCTTGAACTATACAGACACTACAACAAAAAACCTATTAATGACGCTTGATAAGTGGTTTTCATGACGGCTGATGTGGAAGCGTCACCAAAGTTCAGCAAGACTAGAATCTATGACGGCTTACATTAAAAACGTTATTGATAGTGCTCCAGTGATACGAGTGTTATAAAAAAAAGCACAAAAATTTAAGTCGAAACCTCGACTCCCCCGCAATTCTCCCGTACTTAAGAAAAATTCTAAACCCTCTCTCTTTCTCCTTCTCCTTCTCCTCCCGCTCCCCAACTCCCCTCAGCCCACTCCCCGCTCCCCAACTCCCCTCAGCCCGCTCCCCGCTCCCCAACTTCCCTCAGCCCGTTCCTCGCCTCCTTCGGTTACAGACTCCACCGCAGAGGGAAGGTTGTCACCGGCGTAGCCTTCACCACCGGTTTGTCCTAAAATCTCGATCATTGCTTATTTTATGCCCTAAATTTTGCATCGACATGATTTTAGTAAAATCTCCTAATTTTTGACAACCATACATGCATCCATCTCTCCAAAATTAGGGTTTTTTAGGATTTCCCGACGTCTCCGTCTACGTCGGCGATGATCCGAAAAGGGCTGCATCATCGTTGACTTCTCTTGATTAAGTGAGTGATTTTGATTTGGATTTTTCCCTAAAAAAAGATTTTGTTGGGAATTGTTCTATGTGCGCTTCTTGTTCGATGAAATAATTATAAGTACCAAATGCTTGTGTTCTTTGATTTTTTTCTGTTTGTTCTTGTTCAAGTGAGTGTAATTGCATTTGGGGAGCCGAGTCCGAAGCCTCTCCACAGTCACAGCCGCGACCCGGCAAGGTGCTGTGCGTGCCTGCGAGCCGAGTCTGAAGCATCCCTTCGGATTTTGACACTAAATTCTGGGGTATAAATTCTAAACTCTTGATTGATTTCAGTTTCTGGGTTTATTTTGTTTGTCGATGATGTTGTTGGATCTCGATCCCTACATAAAAGGGTTTCGATCGACTGATACGTGTTGGGTTCGATTTTGGCTTGACAATCCTACGATTGTCTTTGTTTGTGAAGCGCAAATGATCTTTAGATCAAGTTCGGTTCTTTACTTGTTGTTGGATCATTTTCGGTTTTGGGTTACCTAGCTGCTGTTGGAATTATTTGTGATGCATGCATTGTTGGTTTGTGTTTCTTGTATAAATTATTGCTTGGGTTCTCCTTCCTATACTTGTTGTGGGATGTTGGTTTAGGTTTTCCTTATTATACATGTTGGGTTGGGAAAGATTTTTTTGTTGTAGGAGATGTTTTGCTATTTGGATTAAAATTGTTGGTTGGGTATCTATTATGCATGATGGGTTTAACTTGGTATTATGGGTGTTTTTGTTGGGAGCTTTTCGATATAAATCACATGCGAGTATATATTAGTTGGAAGTATTTCTATTTCGGGATTGACATCTCCATTAGCATGCATGCGTCGTTGATTTTGGGACTACGTCCACTATGCCATGCCTGGATATTTTACTTTATTTGTCGATTTCAGTTTTTATTACAGTACTCTGATACTCTTGGTGATGGTCGTTCGACCAAATGAACCAAAGCGTTGCAGATCGTATTAGATACACTGGCTCCGTGTCGGGACGTGTCCTATACGTGTTATGGCACGTTAGTACAGCAGATGATGATTGATCCTTATCGGAGACATCTTATATATCTTATTTCGTTTCTTATCGTTGGTCGTAGTTTGTATGTTGGTACTGTTGGGTTGTTCATTCTGGGTGCAGATACGCTCGTGTTTGTACGAGTCGATACTGGACACGGATGTGAGGATACCTTCATGTCGATGATGTAGCCTCTCCACAGTTGCAGCCGCGACCCGGCGAGGCACTGTGCGTGCCTGCGAGCCGAGTCCGAAGGCTCCCTTCGGATTCCGACACCAAATTCTGGGGTATAAATTCTAAACTCTTGATTGATTTCAGTTTTTGGGTTTATTTTGTTTGTAGATGATGTTGTTGGATCTCGATCCCTACATAAAAAGGGTTTCGATCGACTGATACGTGTTGGGTTCGATTTTGGCTTGACGATCCTACGATTGTCTTTGTTTGTGAAGCGGGAATGATCTTTAGATCATGTTCGGTTCTTTACTTGCTGTTGGATCATTTTCGGTTTCGGGTTACCTAGCTGCTGTTGGAATTATTTATGATGCATGCATTGTTGGTTTAGGTTTTTTGTATAAATTGTTGCTTGGGTTCTCCTTCCTGTACTTGTTGTGGAATGTTGGTTTAGGTTTTCCCTATTATACATGTTAGGTTGGGAAAGATTTCTTTGCTGTAGGAGATGTTTTGCTATTTGTATTAAAATTGTTGGTTGGGTATCTATTATGCATGATGGGTTTAACTTGGTACTGTGGGTGTTTTTGTTGGAAGCTTTTCGATATAAATCACATGCGGGTATATATTAGTTGGGAGTATTTCTATTTCGGGAATGACATCTCCATTAGCACGCCTGCATCGTTGATTTTGGGACTACGTCCACTGTGCCATGCCTAGATGTTTTACTTTATTTGTCGGTTTTGGTTTTTATTAGAGTACTCTGATACTCTAGGTTTTTCGATATAAATCACAGACTCTAAAATTGACAGACTCTAAAAGTGAGGGTTTTGCTTTCTTTTTCAGGGTTTTGCTATACGTACATGTGCTATGGACAGTCTTCATGTGACCAAGTTGAAGCGTTATAAGTGCGCTTCTTCACTACAGTATCTGTGTGATTTTTGATGTCGATAGTTTTGATGTAGCTAAAGTGTACTCTATATTGGATACTCTATATATTTTAAGAAGATGTATATAATAAAATGGAGAAATGTAGAATGGTAGCTAAAATACTCTATTTTGAGACAATGAAATGGAGAATGGTACTTTATATTACATTTCAATGCTTTGTTGTGAATATGGTTCAAAGTGGTTGTTTTTTAATTGAATTGAGCAGCGTTTGGAATGTCATGCAGTATAGAGCGTTATAAATGTGATACAACGACCATATACAGCAGTTTTTCATAACTATCCATAACGCTTTAGAAATAAAATGTAGCAGAAATTCAAACTATTAATGACGGTTTTGGGTGAATTATCTATAACGCTTTTAAAAACATTTATAACACCCGATTTCATAACGCTTGGACTGAGAAAAAAAGCGTCATGGTAGGCAATTAATGACGCTTTTTAGCCGTCATTAAAAGGTATTTTTGTTGTAGTGAGAATTATAATGATACCGTTCCATACATTACATCCATTTAAATAGAAAACTATCTCTATGCATCTTCTGAATTTCAGCTCCCGAGAATGAGAATTTGGTTTTCACTTCAGAACATACATTCGAACATCTAACACATGCGGGCAAACTGGTGGAGGATTATCATATTGCTACATTGGTGGAAGACAAATGCTACACTCTCTGAAACGACCACTAAGTAGTCTTATGAGAAAATGTTGATTATTAGTGATCTTGCTATCTTTTCCCTACGTTCATTTCATGCATTACATGATAAAACTCAGACTACTTCTTTTGAAAACATTGTTGAAAAGCAACATTTTATTTCTTTCATTCAAGCAAACTATAGGGACAATTACTCATGCACGATAACTATTCACTTCTACTAAGATATGCATAACATAGTTCATGGGCCATAATAATTCTTTAAGGACATTAGCAGCAACATATCATTTAGTACTCTTTCTCTTAATAAGAAATAGTAACATCTAGGTAACACAGTTCCATATCTATAATCAGGATAATAACAGTTCACGATAGGAAATATATAATCATTAGAGGATATCACTAATTTAATGATTCTTACCCATGGTTGATGACCTATCCATGCACAAGACAAGGATTAGAATAAACTAAATATGTACAATAGGTTCCATGTACGTCTCTGCATTGTTAGGCTTATAATAATTTGAAGATAACCTAGACAACTCTAGAGGGGGAAGAATAGATTGTGTGTGTGTGTGTGTGTGTGTGTGTGTGTGTGTGTGTGTGTCACAATATCCAATAAAAATTAAAGCAAAGTAAAACTTATAAAATAAACAAAATATATAGAAATAAGATAGAGTAAGAAGTCATAAACGCAAATACCATGATGTATACTAGTTTCGTTGGCCTATTGATCATAGTCGATCCAATTTCGATAATTAACAAAACTACGATTCGATACAACGCAACATGGACAAATAGAATGCTGCTTACAAGATACTACATCACAAATAAGTCAATTATTTTTTTTCTTTTTGTTATCTATTTTTTCTTTATTGATTCTAGGACTTATTGTGAGTCGTATTGCACTCCATCGATTTTTGTAGCACTCAAGTCTACTTAAAAAGCCTACCTAAACCTATCATTTCATTCTAACTCAAATCCAATCCTAAAACCAAATTTATTCCAAACCCAAACTATACATAAAACCAGCCATAAACTTTTCAAAATTGGAAAAACGAACTCAGACCGAGTTCTATCCGATCTCGCACCAAGTTCGGTTACCCAAAACATAAACCCTAGTCAGCATCCTCTTAGTGACTAGGCTTACAACGGTTAAATTTTTGAACATATAAAGACGCCCGAACTCGGTCTTATAAAAACCTATAAATAGATAAGCTTTTCTCCATTTTAATCATGCATTCATTAATTCATTCACTTTCTCATCTATTCCATTGAGCCTTAATCTTCTTACCTACTCAAAAACAACTTTATGTGCTCCTAATCGGTGAAATGCAATCTAGGCTAGAAGTTTGTTTAAAAGTTGTACAAAATTGAAAAAATCTAAGTAAGCTTTCTCAAAAGCTTGAAATTGAAGTCGTTGTGCTCTTTGCGATGTGTTTGTAAGAAGTCGCAAGCCCTCCGGATCAAAGCTCATGTTTCACAGATAGTGAATTCAACTCTAAGCAAGAGTTCTCAGAACTTAATTATTCCTCTCAGAGGGATACCAGTATAAAATCTCGATGTTTGCGTTTGCTCTATCTGAACTCTATACTTTCAATTTCCATGTCTGCGCTTATTGCTTTGTTAGTTGGTATTGTGCCTTTATTTTAGTAGGGGATAATTATTCCGCTATACTCTATTCACCCCCTCTAGAGTTGCCTTATGATGCACAAGTCACTACAACAAAATAGGTTAATAACGACACTTTTTAAATAAGTGCCATTATTTTTTCATTGTCACGACACTCTACTAAAACATGTCATTTTAATTAAGTATTTATCATAATCTACGATACCTCTTTAAAAGTGTCGTAAACCTAAAAATAACAACACTTTTAAGAACACTTATAAATGTCGTATAATAGTTTCTACTAAATACAACACTTTAATAGTGTCCTACATTAATATAAATTAAATACAACACATTAAAAGTGTTGTGTCAAAATTTATTTCCCACAATTTTTTCATCTACAGCCCGTGCCCCCCAAATATTTCCTTTCCCGCGAGGAAAGAAATATTTGGCGCTGCTGAAGGCAAATAAGCAAAGATCTGGAAATATTTTCTCTCAGCCCGCGCCCCCCAAATATTTCCTTTCCCGCGTGGAAAGAAATATTTGGCGCTGCTGAAGGCAAATAAGCAAAGATATGGAAATATTTTCTCTCCTTTCTCGCGAGCGTAGAAATATTGGCATAGAAATATTTTTTCTCCTCCGTTGCTCTCTCCATCAGATCTCGTCGCCGTACGTCATCCCGTCGTCGTGCGTCATCCCGTCGTCGTGCGTCACTACAGTCACCACCGTCGCCGCCGTTATCGCCGCGTTTAGGTAATATCTCACTCCATCTTCACCCTTCCTGTTTATGAGTTTTCCTTCCTTGATTTATTATCTAGGGTTTTCTTTCTTAATTAGGGTTTAGATGAAGAAATCAAAATCTAGGGTTCAAATTTTTAGGAATTTGGTGGTGCTTCAAAATTTATGGAACATTAAGATTTTTATTTGGATCTAAATTTCTGAAACATAAGATTTTATTTGTTTTGTGTGAATGATATTGGGGAACATTAGATTTTAGGTTCATGATTGGGGAGAACATATTCGGTCTTGGATATGCTTTTATTCCTTTATTTCGTATGTGTATATAGGTTTAGTTGTGAGTTTGTTGTTGGAATTTGATATTCGTGTACTCTGGATTTCATTTGTGTATATAGTTTTATATATGAAAATATGATGCTTTGATGTTTGGAAGAATAAAGAAGGCCAAAAAGGATCTGAAATCAAGTCATCTAGTATGATTCGGATGAGTTTGAAACATCCTTGTTAAAATTTTTGTACATAGTCTTTAGCTTGCATATAGGAGTAAGGGCTATGTAGAGGAGTTACGAGTAGCGATGGAAGGGGGGAGCGTAAAAGATGCGCCCTCTGTAATTTCCTGAAACCTAAGAAATTCTTATCATGCTTCACCAAGATCTCAGCTTGATTATGGCTATTAACTTAGAAAATACCTATCTTTCATATTAATAACAATACTCTAAGCCTAGCATAAGTCATTAGCTATTTAATTGGCACCTGACTTTGTGTCAGTGGCAATATTTCTAAACAGAAGCATGATAATGGTCATATCAGCTACATAATAAGAAAATAGCCTTATTGTTCATTACATTACCTCCATACAACTATCTTTCATCGCTCTCTCGCTCTCCAGAGAAGTAGGGGTTCTCAGAAGATCATTCACATACATTTCTTGTGTCTTGATTCATTAACATCAATACGTATTGTACAATACATTAGCTAAGATACAATAAATTAGCCAAAGAAATGGAGTTCATTAAATGAGTTTGTTTTTGAACTGTATACATTCATAAGTTTAGTGGGGCTGGTCTAATGGACATCCAAATTTACCATGACTGCCAATTAGCCACAGGATCACAACTAGGAAAATTTTCTGGAACCTCCTAGATTTGAGCCAAGACCTCTGGGTGAGTCCAACGTACTTACAATACCATAAATGAGGTCACTTCCAAACAAATATGATACGTAGACCATTGAATGTCTGATTTGTTATCCATAAAATGTTTTAAGTTACATTCAAACTTTTGTGTTTCATTTGTCCATTAAACCGTCATCATGGGTTCAACACGAAGGGCTGCAAATGACAGTAGCCACTAGACATCTTTTATGTATACATGTGTACCTAAGGTAATGATTATTTGAATGAACCATTGTGTGATTTTAGACCGTTATATTTACTCATTACTTTTAATATTATACAAAACACTAACTTTCTTTTGGTGTCCATGATAGGTTATTTTGGTTTGGCATTGTAATTGTGGTGAGCAGCTGACAAAGTCAGTAAATTTGCTTGTTTATGATGGATAAAACATGGACTAATTATCCAAGGTCCTAAACTTTTCTTTGATATATATGTACTTTCAGGCTATCAAATATATGAATAATTACATAAGTTATAGTTTTTTGTTTCTATTTGTAGGTCTAGTGATGAGTACCTAGAAGGAGTGAAGAGATGTATAACAAATGCTAAGAACTATGCTAGGAATCCTGATAGGATCGTATGTCCTTGTAAAGAATGTAAAGTTGAAAAGTCACAAAAAAATGATGTAGTATATGATCACTTGGTACGAGTTGGTTTTGATCCTTCATATCAACTTTGGGTTCTTCACGGGAACATTCAAGTAGTTTTGAACAAAATGAGTCTTCTCAGTTGCCAGATGCTTACAGGATGTACCATGATGCATACATTCCTTTTGCTGGAGATTCAGAGGCTACGGAGGGTATCAATATGAATAAAGATGAGGTTTTTAGAAAAAAGTTAGAAGCGGCTGAAGCTCCTTTGTATCCAAGTTGTACTAAGTATACAAAGATGTCTGCAATCACCACTCTTTACAAGCATAAGGCTACAAATGGGTTGTCAGATAAAGCATTTAATGAACTTCTTGAGATTCTACAGGATATGTTGCCAGAGGAAAACAATATTCTAGATTCTTTATATGCGACAAAGAAGTTTCTAAAAGAGTTTGATTTAGGATATGTGAAGATACATGCTTGTGTTAATAATTGCTGCTTGTTTAGAAAAGAGAAAGAGCACCTGGAGACATGTTCTACTTGTGGTTCTTCACGATGGAAAGTAAACCCACGAACAAGCAAGATCAGAAAGGGAGTGCCTGCGAAGGTTTTGCGATACTTTCCAATAATACCAAGATTAAAAAGGATGTTTATGTAAAAAGATAAGGCGACACAATTGACTTGGCACTCCACCCACTACAGTCAAGATGGAACAATGCGCCATCCGGTGGACTCGGTTGTGTGGGATTCTATTGATAAAAAATGGCCTGATTTTGCTTCAGATCCAAGAAATATCAGGTTTGGGCTATCATCAGATGGCTTTAATCCTTACAAAAATCTCAGTACCCAATACAGTATGTGGCCAGTCTTGTTATGTATATACAACCTGCCCCCCAATGTATGCATGTCGCAAGAAAATTTGATGTTGACTTTACTTATACCTGGCAAAGATGAACCTGGAAACGACATAGATGTATATCTTGAACCACTTATTGATGATTTGAAGGAGCTTTGGAGCCATGGCGTGGTGGCACATGACGCATTCACTAAGTCCGTATTTAATTTGAAAGCTATCTTAATGTGGACAATCAATGATTTTCCCGCTTATGGTAATTTGGCTGGTTGTACTACAAAGGGAAAAACTTGCATGTCCTATATGTGGTCCTAATACATGTTCTCGATATTTAAAGAAGTCACATAAGACTGTGTATATGTCTCACAGGAGATTTCTTCCACCTAGACATTTGTGGCGTGATAAGGCTAGCTGGTTTGACGGGACTAAAGAAAAAGGACACCCACCAAAACCATTGACTAACAATGAAATTTTACATGCCGTAAATGAAGTTCAAAATGTGTGGGGAAAGAGCAAGAAGAAGAGAAAGAAGAACGATCCTCCTAGTATGTGGAAAAAGAAGTCAATACTTTTTCAATTACCTTATTGGGAGGTAAATTATTTTTTTATTAAAATACTCATATTTAATTAGTTTTAATATAAGAGATTAATTTTTTTATTATATCACAGGTTATATCATTGCGGTCACAACTTGGATGTTATGCATATTGAGAAGAAGGTTGCCAAAGCATCTGGGAACACTATTGAATATTAAAGGACATACAAAGGAGGGCTTACAATCTCGTGGAGATTTAGCTGACATGAATATTAGGTCTCGACTTGTATGCAGAACCAAGAGGACAAAGATTTTTCCTTCCTCCAGCACCTTACACACTATCAAAAGCTGAAAAATAAATATTTTGTAAGAGGTTGTTGATTTGAAGATACCTGATGGCTATAGTTCAAATATTAGCAATTGCGTCAAGCTGGAAGAATGCAAGATTATTGGTCTCAAGTCCCATGATTATCATGTTTTAATGCAACAATTGTTGTCAGTTGCTTTAAAAGGACTTCTTCCAGAGGGACCAAGGAAGGCAATCTTTCGTTTGTGTTCTTTTTTTAATGAACTATGTCAAAGAGTCATTGACAAAAATAAATTGGAAGTATTGGAGGATGAAATTATGGAGACTATATACATGTTGGAAAGGTACTTTCCTCCAGCTTTTTTTGATATCATGGTTCATCTGACAATATATTTAGGACGAGAGGCTAGATTATACGGGCCGGTGCATTATCGATGGATGTACCCTTTTGAGAGGTATGTAATAGAACCTTATTATATTTTTAGGGTTTATAGTTTATTCAATAAATTCCTAAATTGGGTCATTTACCACTTGTTTTTTTCTCTTGTTTTAACCTCTACCAGATTTATGAAGTATCTTAAAGGATTTGTTAGAAATCGTGCTCGACCTGAAGGATGCATAGCCGAATGCTATCTAGTGGATGAGTGTGTGAGATTTTGCAGCGAATACATGCCACAAGCAGCAGCTTTAGGCACAAAACTAAATCGCAATGAAGATTTTGAGGATGATGCAATTATAGAGGGACGCCCAATTTCAAAAGGAAAAGTAATTACCATGTCAAGTGAAATGTTGAAGGCTGTTCATCTTTATGTTCTTCTAAACAGTGCAGAAGTTGAACCATATATTCCGTAAGTATAATACCAACACATTCTAAGAGCAGAAGTTGCATCGAGATTTATATAATATATATATATATATATATATTATATATATTATATATATATATATATATTAGATATATATATTATTATATATATAATATATATATATATATTATATTATATATAATTATATATAATAATATTATATATATATCTATATATATATATATATATATAATAATATAGATAATATATTATATATATATATTATATATATATATATATATATATATATATATAGATTATATTATAATATTATATATATATATATATAATATATATATATATATTATATATATATATATATATATATTATATATAAGATATATATATATATCTATATATATATATATATATATATTAATTATATATAATATATATATTTAT
>JANAVB010003529.1:2500-10682 GCA_029216955.1 Iris pallida
TTATCTCAAGCGTAGGCTAGACATGACTCGGTCTGGTCCAACAATTTGGGTAGCAGATCGTGACATATTTTTAGTGGTGGCCCATGCAGGTCAAGACTATATTGTTTTGGTTACGTCATTGTACCAAGCATGTCTGCAATTAGGAACTTAAGGTAACTAGATAACACTAGGAATAGCATTTAGAACACCTAGAGGATTACTAGGATTGCAACATAGGAAACTCATCACAGCATAGGATCGTTATTACAAATTAGACTTTCTTGTTTGTTTGTGATTGTTTACTTAAAAGAATTATTATAAGTCCTTTTATTTTTCTATTTATATGGTGCTCACACGCTCATCCCAGTATGCCACACCTGAAAATGGCGTACTTCCTATCCAGTCGGTCGACTAGTTGACCGAAGCACCTGCACCTCCACCTACCATACACCCCTACTCCACAAATCCACCAACCCAGATGCCTCCACTACCTCCCACTTCACAGTCCCAGCAGGACCCGATAGTCCCACCACCACCTATAGCTATACCTACCCAGGCTTTCGTCACCCTCGACAGGAACCAGCTGCTCACTCTGATCCAAGGGTTCCTAACGACCCATCAGGAGCAGATCATCTTACTTCGCCAGAGCATGGAGCGTTCTGAGGAGCGTACCATGGTCCCACCACCGGTAGAGCTACGACGGAGAGCGAAGAATATCAAGGACTTCATAAGCTTGAACCCAAGGGAGTTCATGGGGACTGAAGGCATCATAGTCGCAGATGACTGGCTAGACTCGATAGAGAGGAAGCTTCTCGGAGCTAGGTTGCCGGGTGACCTTCAGGTCGAGGCAGCAGGATTTCTGCTGACAGAGTTAGCAGAAGTTTGGTTCAGGAATGAGCCACTATTCGCGAGAGGGAGAGCCACATGGGATCAGTTTAAGATCCAGTTCAAGAAAAATTCTTCTCGACTACCGCTAGAGTAGCCATGGGGCTACAATTCTAAAACATCTAGCAGGGGAACCGTTCTATTGACAAGTACACGACAGAGTTTAGTCGTTTGAGTCATTTTGCACCTAGCCTGGTTGCAGATCCCGAGGAAATGATGCATTGATTTTGCCATGGTCTAGTCCCAGACATTGGCATCCTCCTAGTGGCGAACGGGACGTCTGACTATTACCAGAGCCTAGAGTTGGCCCGGGGCATAGAGGAGCGTCTTCTGTCTTGTAAGAGGCCAGCATCCGTAAACCACGAGGGACCTTCCAAGTGCCAGGCTTTCCAGTCGAGAGCACCGGTGCCACACCAGCAGACATACCGTCCTTCCACACCACATCACCCAACCCCACCAGCTAGAGCTCCGGGACCACGGCAACATAGGGGAGCTGTGTGTTCATTCTGTAGGAGGCCAGGGCATAACTTTGCCATCTGCAGGAAGAGGTTGGAGCAGTATTTAGCTTGTGGGTCTACCACCCATCAACTTCGGGATTGCCCAGCAGCGAGGACGCCAGGCACGGGACCACCTAGGGGACCACCGCTCATGATCCAGCAACAGCGGTTTGGACAGCATCTGCAGCAACAGAAGGGACCCTAGGGGAAGGCTTATAGTCTAGCTCTTGAGGCGGAGCCAGAGCAGGTTTCGGAGCCAGATTATTTGGCCGACATTATCACATGTCATGTTTATTTGCATACTTTTCTAGCCCTATGCTTGTTTGATTCTAGTGCATCGTATAGCTTTCTGTCATTAGAGTTTTTACAAAAACACCACTTAGTAGCTACACCCACCGAGGAGATGAGTAGAGTAATGACGGAAGGCGGACCGGTACCCATTAGAGCTATCTATAGATGCTCTATTACTATAGCTGGAAGAGAGTTTGGGGGACGATTCTTTGTGATGCCACTTTTCGGATATGATATCATATTGGCAATGGATTGGCTTAGCTATGCTCACGCAGCTATAGACTGTCATGAGGGTAGTATTCTGTTTAGTCCCCTGGGAACAACACCATACAATGTCAGGAGGACAGGGCAGGAGATCAGCCTAGAGCCGAACTTTTGTGCAACAGTTGGGGAGTTAGCACCGCCACACCCTATCATTGGGGAGTTTATGAATGTATTTCCAGAGGATCTTCCAGGACTTCTGCCTGACAGAGATGTGGAGTTTAATATAGATTTAGTACCGGGCTCATCACCAGTATCCCGGGCTTGCTATAGCGTAAACCCCAAGGAGGCTGTAGAGATGAAGGAGTAGATCGATGACCTGTTGAAAAAGGGTTTCATTCGATCTAGTGCTTCTCCATGGGGAGCGTCAGTGCTCTTTGTACCGAAGAAGGATGGTACAGTCCGGTTGTGCATTGACTACCGGACATTGAATACCATCACCATTAAGAACAAATATCCTTTGCCTCAGATAAATGATTTGTTCGACCAGTTGAGTAGGGCGAAGGTATTCTCCAGGATAGATTTGAGATCCGGTTACCAACAGGTGAAAGTCAGGGCCGAAGACATCCAGAAGACTGCGTTCAATACGAAGAATGGACAGTACGTGTTTTTGGTGATGCCATTTGGTCTCACAAATGTGCCAGCTGTCTTTATGAACTTGATGGCCAAGACATTTCACCAGTATCTGGATAAGTTTGTCATGATGTTTATCGACGACATCCTGATATACTCGAAGACGCCGAAAGAGCACGCAGAACACCTGCAGACAGTTTTGGGGATTCTGAGGAAGGAGAGGTTGTATGCCAAATTGTCGTAGTGGGAGTTCTTTCTAGACAGGGTGGAGTTTTTCGGTCATGTGGTCACTGGAGAGGTGATCTCAGTAGATCCTAGGAAGATTGCTGCCGTCGAGACAGGGAAGGCTCCGACATCAGTTTCAGAGATCAGAAGCTTCTTGGGATTATTAGGTTATTATAGGAAGTTTGTCCAGGACTTTGCTAGAATAGCTGAACCCATGACGAAGGTGACGCAAAACGATGCAGAGTACATCTGGTCAGAGGACTTCCATGCAGTATTTGAGGAGCTGAAGAGGAGGCTGACGACCGCTCCAGTTCTGACATTACCTTCAGGATCTGGAGGTTTCACCATTTACAGCGATGCTTCGGGAAAGGGGCTAGGATGTGTCCTGCAGAAGCATTGGAAAGTGAACGCTTACGCATCTAGGCAATTACGGACTCATAAACGGAACTATCCTACCTACGACCTAGAGTTAGCTGTGGTGATCTTTGTACTCAAGTTATGGAAACATAACTTATACGGAGAGCGAGTGGAAATCATTACTGACCACAAGAGCTTGAAGTATGTGTTCACGCAGAAGGAGCTGAACATGAGGCAAAGAAGATGGTTAGAGTTGTTGAAGGACTTCGACATCTATTTACAATATCACCCCGAAAAGGCAAATGTGGTAGCGGATACGCTGAGCAGGTATATGATGGCATGGTATCTGATGATAGATCGGCATTTACGGGAGGATCTGGAGAAGCTTGGTATTGAGGTGATTCAGCCAGGATCAGTGATACAGATGATGGCGCTAGAGATTCAGTCAGGTCTGATGGAGCAGATCAAGAAGACTCAGTCTATAGATGAGAGACTCTGCAGACTCAGAGTCTAGGCTTTAGCTGGATTGCTTGATGACTTTACCGTAGCAGAGGATGGATCCTTGAGGCACCGCAGCCGGTTATGCGTACCGAAGGGGAGCTGATAGAGGCGATCTTGTAGGAGGTGCACCGATCGCGATATTCTATTCACCCCGGTGCCAACAAGATGTACAGTGACTTACGGGAACATCTTTGGTGGCACGGGATGAAGGGAGATGTATCACGCTTTATTTCGAGGTGCCTAGTTTGCCAGCAGGTCAAGGTGGAGCGTCAGAGGCCAGCTGGTCTATTGCAGCCATTACCCATTCCCGAGTGGAAGTAAAAACATATTACGATGGACTTTGTCTCAGGGCTTCCTCGTTCCCAAGGAGGAAAGGATGCCATATGGGTTATCGTTGACAGGCTGACGAAGTGTGCTCACTTCATACCCTTCAAGGTAGGGCTCTCCACCGAGAAGTTGGCAGAGCTATACATATAGCAGATAGTTCGCTTGTACGGAGTACCGGTGAGCATCGTATCAGACTGGGACAATAGATTTACATCCCATTACTGAAGGAGCTTGCAGGAAGAGTTCGACAGTCGGCTCAAGTTTAATACAGCGTACTACCCACAAACCGATGGACAATCCGGAAGGACGATTCAGACGCTCGAGGACATGTTGAGGACTTGTGTGCTGGACTTTGGCGGATCATGGGAGAGCCATCTTCACTTGGTAGAGTTTTCATACAACAACAGCTACCAAGCCAGCATCGTATGTCTCCATTCGGGGCACTATATGGACGACGATGCCGTACACCGCTCTTTTGGGATGATGTTGGGGATAGAGTTATGCTTGGGCCAGAGATGATCACTGAGGCAGCAGAGAAGGTCAGGATGATCAGAGACAGACTCAGAGTTGCTCAGGACAAGCAGAAACATTGGGCTGATGCTAGTCGCAGATCGATGGAGTTCGTCGACGGAGATATGGTGTTGGTGAAGATATCACCTACCAGAGGGACGATCCGATTCGGACGAGGTGGCAAGTTGAGCCCTAGATACATTGGATCGTTCGAGATACTCGACAGGATCGGAAATGTAGCTTACATGGTCGCACTTCCACCCAACCTAGCAGGAGTTCACGATGTCTTTCATGTGTCTCAGCTGAGGAGATACGTTTCAGACCCCAGCCATGTGCTGGATCATTCAGAGTTGGAGATCGAACCGAGTCTTGCAGTTACTGAGCAGCCAGTAGAGATATTGGACCGAAGGGAGAAAAGGGAGAGGAACAAAGTCATACCCTTAATCCGAGTATCTTGGTGCCGTCACTCTCCGGGAGAATCTACTTGGAAAAGGAAGTCGGTCATGAAGGAGAGATATCCTTACTTATTCGACCTACCAGCCGCGAGGGAACCATCCTTTCCCGCTTGATACCTTAGTGGTTAGTCTTAATAGTAGCCTTAGTCATTGTTTTAATTGCTTGCTATGTTAGAATGTTTGTAGAGTCTTCTATCCTTGTGAATTTCGAGGACAAAATTTTTCAAGGAGGGAAGATTTGTAAGCCCTTAAATTTAGTTATTATTTCAATTAAGGGTTTTTAAATACAAATGATATTTTTAGCCTTAAAATAATTTATTATAATTATTAAAAAATTTCTAGAATTTTTAAATAATTTTTAAATGGTTTTTAAAACCTAAAATATCATTTTGTAATTTATTAAATTATTTTAATAGAAATTTGCAATTATTTTAAATGTTTTAAAGTCAGTTTGCAATATTAGAATTTTTTGTACAAACTATATTTGCACAGAACTATGCGAAGGGGTGTTTATGCAAATTAGGAATTGCATACTAACAGGCGGCGGGACATTTTGTAAATTACAAAATGCCAGGAGTTTTTCTGTAAAATCACCCCCGATCACCGCCTTCTTTCCGTCATCTTCTCCGGCGATTAGCCTAAACCCTAACCCTAAACCCTAAACGAAACCCTAATCTAAACCAAGATTTTTCCTATAAAGCCCCCTTCGAAACCCTAACCCTATTACACTTCCCGACCACCCTCGCCGTCGTTCTAGCCCATTCTTCCCCACACCCTCATCGAAACCCTAGATCTATCCTAGGTGCCGCCCTAGCCGTCGTCGTCACCTCCGACCACCACCACTCGGTTCGCCTCGACCAGACGAACTCAGCTACATATTTTTCGACGCTCAACAACGCTTCCTTCGGCGAGTAGCACCCCCGACAGCAACTCTTCGACGGACACGTACGTGTCACTCCTTCTGTGGGTCGTGTCTGTGTTTCGTGTACACGTGGAGGGACACGCCATGTGTCAAGGAGTGCAGTGATGTGCTTGGACACGGGAAACTCGTGTCAGATTCGTGTCAATCACGGTCGACACTAGACTCTGTGTCGGGTTCATTTCATGTGTCCCTAACTATCCGGACACGAGAATAGTTTAATAGGTTAATGGGTTTTATTTTACGTTATTGGGTTTAAAACCTTTTGTGAAATGGGTTTGGGTTTACTGTTTATAATGGGTTTGGGTTCGGGCCCAAGGGGTTTGGGTTGGGTTTTGATTATATATATATAGATATATATATATATATTTTATATATATATATATATATATATATATATATATATATATATATATATATATATATATATATATATATATATATATATATATATATGTATGTATGTATTTATATATATGCATTTATACATGTATGTATATTTATATATATATTATATATTGTTTATATATATATATATATATATATATATATATATATATATATATATATATTATATAAACAATATATAATATATATATAAATATACATACATGTATAAATGCATATATATAAATACATATATATATATATATATATATATATATATATATATATATATATATATATATATATATATATATATATATAAAAAAATATATATATATATATATATATATATATATATATATACACACATAATAATAACATATATACATAATAATAACATATATATATATATATATATATATATATATATATATACATAAAAAAACATATATATATATATATATATATATATATATATATATATATATATATATCTATATATATATATATATATATATATATATATATATATATATATAAGATTTTGTGCTAGTTTACTATTTATTTTATTATTTAATTTTATGACTAGTATATTCTACTACATTAAAATATATATTATTAGAATATTTTAATATTCATATGTCTATATATTTAAAATTCGTATTTTTATATTCTGATTGATTACGGCCATTTGAGTCCAGATCTAGCATGGGTTCTGTGGACTTAAATGAGTCTAAATATATTCAAGGCCTGTACGAGTTATATCGGACTTGATTCATGGCTTTGGGTCCCGTATCTGGACTCTGGTCCAATTTCGTATACGTGGATAAAATATTAAATAATTAATTATTTATTTTTGAAAAATTGTAACTTGTTGTATTTGAATTTTTATATGCAATTTAATTGCTGTAAAAATTTGTAAATAATTGTATTTAAATACTATGTTAATTTAGCTAATTTAATATAATTTTCTAGGATTTAATTAGTATTTTGACATTTTATAAAAATAGGTAAACAGAACTCATTTTCAAGGTACTTATGTTTAATGATTTTTAATAAATATCTATAAGGGTTTATAAATTCCAGAACAATTAGTATAAATTTCTATAATTAACAAAGATCATTTTGGTACTTTAATTTATGTGTATTTAAGCTTTTTGCCTATCTTAATAATTGTTCGAACACAATGTACAATCTGATTTATTTATTGAATAATTACGACTTGCGAAGTTATGTGTGATTTTGGGATATTTTGGTGTTGGACCTTACCCTACCTTAGTTTAGAGACCCTAGAAAGTTATTTTAGGTATTGTGTCGCCTCATATTAGTCTCCAATGCTAAAGTCATCATTTGGCTAGGTGTCCAGTCAGAAAGTCATGTCACACCACTAGTGTCCTAGTATTTAGCTTAGTATAAAAACTAAGTTTATATATCATTTTTACAGTGATGGGACACCGGATATCTATCGCTTCATATTCACACCCTTGCTTTACACGAGGCAAGTACCCCTACAAATTTTATTTACTACATGTGATAATAACTGTGAATGAATCGTATTAAAATACTATTTTCTTGAACTGCAAGTCATGACTTCACCTGCTTTATACTGCTCCCAGTATCTTCCACATGTTTTAAAACTACTCTCGTATCTCTCACATGTTATAGCTTGGGTTATGAGGAAACTGATAATTGAGTACGTGATCATGCCCCCTTCTCCCGTACGTATGTACCGAGCAAGGTCGCATTTTATATGCATACCTTGTCGTAGGCCATTATTCCGTATTTCTGTACGTATGTACACATATGCTTGTACACTTGTACGTACGTACATTTTATTACTTGTAGACTTGTACACCGGTATATTTTATACCTATTGACGATCACGTGCCTGCTCTAGTTTGAACATTACATGTACATCTGTCGCCATGAGAAATATATCCTTGCCATGATAGATTATGATATGCCATGATTTCTGTTATTACATCCTGTTTCATGCTCCGTATGTTTAGTTTGTA
>JANAVB010003530.1:0-127626 GCA_029216955.1 Iris pallida
ATATCCTAATCTAGAGTGAGTACGATGGTAATAATCTTGTGGTTTCTCTTTTGGAGTAGAAAAGCGCAGCGATAAATGCCGACCCTTACCAAAGTTGAGACCTTGCTGACCATTTAAATCATAGTCCATTCTTTGAATGATGTTCTTTGCTTAAGGAGTGTGTCGGTAAAGCAAGATTCTATCTGTGTCGAGTTCAGGATCTTCTATTAAAACCTCTTTAGGAACCTCGACTCGTCCAAAAATGATCGACATATCAGCGATCCACCTGGCTGGTACATTGAAGTATGAATCTCTATATGAAAGACATAGAGTACTACTTCTAGACAGATACATGCATAGATAGCTTCGTATCCATTATAAGTGAACACAAAGAATCTATAGTCTTAGGAACACCAGAGTAATCAAAAGCAGAACCTCTTTCATTATGTATGTACATGATTTCTTCTTCCAGAAAAATATCCTCCGGAAGCTTGATACATGGAAGTTTATTTACAATGTCTGCCCTTGCAGCAATCATAGCATGAGTCGGATCGATCACCAGGGGTTCATCTGGCTGAACTAGATACTTGCTTCGACGACGGTCAATCATGAACGGTTCTTCTTTATTAGTCCTCAGGTCAATCACCAGAGGCTCCTCCTTATTTATACTTAGATCAATTACCAGCGGCTCCTCTTTATTAATGTTTGTTTTGTCCTTGTGCAAATCAATGAAAAATGGTTTACCACCCCCGTTATGAACTTCTTATGGTGTTCTGCCAGGCTCCTTCCATACAGGATCTTTCAAATATATAGCTAAGGGTTCTTTAACTGGGTTTTTTTTTCCACACAGGGCCTTTCAGATATATTACTAAAGAATCTTCTGTGGTCTGAACAGTGGATGCTTCTTCTGGCTCGCCGTTAATGTCCTCCTCCTTATCTACCACCAGATGTGATGGTTCATCATCGGAGGGCCTCTAATCTAAATGTTTATGCATCATTAGATCAGAAACCATTCGGGAAGTATAAACTGGTTAGCATTATATTGTTAGATGTTGTGACCTAGAACAGCATTCTACCGCCGATACTGCGGCATAGGCTGGACGTACCCACTTCTCGTACCCTTACTCTAGGGTGCGGATCATGACACGTTTTTAGTGGTGGACCATGCAGGTCTAGATTGAAATGTAGTGGTATTCGAACTAGAATATCACTGCAGCCTGCAGTAGAATTAGGAAAATTTTGAAGGTACTCAATCACATTAGGAAAAACTCTTTATCAGATTCCGTATATCTAAATTTTGCTGCTTATTGTCTTTCTTTGAATTTAAACTGTCCTCCTTTGATATTTTGACTCATTCTCAGCAATTGTTTCTTTTTGATCTGTATCTCCAGGATGGTTGAGACGAGATCACATCGCCAGGGCCAGGGGGACGCCGATGAGAGGTCTGCCACCTCTCATACTCAGCAGCCAACCCCTGGTACTGCAGCCCAGTCATGCCAGCTGGGGTAGGCGTTTCAGCTGCTTTCGGAGGAGCCCCTCCACTTGTAAGGCATGAGCCGAGTCCGGTAATTCCGGATGTGCTTCAGCAGCAGCAGCCACCTGCGGGGACAGTTGACGCCGTTCAGCTGTTCGCCTTCTTTCGACAGTACATGGATGGTCAGCAGACCCAGCAGCAGAGGCACACAGCAGAGCTCACACGAGGCACTGATCTGGCCGTTACTGCAGTAGAAAGAGTTGTAGCTCAGCCAGCGGCAGCCCTGCAGCCACACCAGCCGCGGGAGAAGGGCATCCAAGATTTTCAGAAGATGCACCCGAGACACTTCCGAGGGACAGAGGGGATCTTGTATGCTGATGAGTGGATTGAGCACATGGAGGAGATATTCAGGTTGGCTGAGATCCCGACGAGGCTCCAGATTGAGGCAGCGACCAGCATGATACAGGATCTGGCCCGTACATGGTACCAGACCGACCCGAGGGTTGGTACTACAGGACAGACTTAGGCAGCATTCAAGAAGCTGTTCAAGGAGAAGTTCTTCCCGGACGCAGCGTTGGGAGCCCTCGAGACTCACTTCGAGGCACTAGTCCAGGGGAGCCAGTCTGTGGAGGAGTACACAGGAGAGTTCTGCCACCTGAGCAGATTTGTAGAGGGCTTGTCAGAGGCGACGAAGGCCCGGAGGTTCCGGAAGGGCTTGGTAAAGGAGGTCAAGTCCTACACTATGAATGCTCGCAGCGCTACCTTTGAGGAGATCGTGGGGGATGCGTTAGCTGCAGAGGATGATCTTGAGCTTAGGCTCAAGAGGGGGTGAGACTTCTAGGGAGGCAGCAGCAGCGGAGGCCAGGCCAAGAGGCCTCACTTTCAGCACCAACACCCGAGGCAGTTCCAGCCGTAGCAGTTTCAGCAGCCGAGGCAGTAGCCAGTACAGCATCAGCATCAGAGGGTGCAACAGCAGGCACCGAGGCAGCAGGCCACCACCTGTGCTTATTGAAAGAAGCCAGGGCACGGGTGGAGGGAGTGTAAGAAGAGACTGGGCAAGTGCCTAGTATGTGGTTCAGCAGACCATCAGATGAGGGAGTGTACCTTGACCACGGGACGATCAGCTCAGGGAGGAGGAGCTAGGGCAGCAGCAGGCCAGCAGAGGGGACCAGCCGTGCCGACACAGCAGCAGAGATTTGTTCAGCATTAGCAGCAGGCCAGGAAAGGCCAGCAGGGGAGTGCTTTCTCCATGGCGGCTGAGGATGCAAAGGCGATAGGCGTGCTAATCGCAGGTTCGGTTCTTCTCGACTCCAGACCAGCTTTTCCATTATTCAATTTCGGTGCTTCGCATAGTTTTATATCAGTATCATTTGTGATTAGACACGGTATCATAGCTGAATCATTGCCTAGGACTTATAAGATCACGACCGGGGGTGGCATTATCCTCGTGAGTGATGTTTGTAAGGGTCAGAGTGTTGTTTTGGGGGGCTGTGAGTTAGAGGTGAGCCTGCTCGTAATTGTAGAAGCATGGAAAAGAATAAAGAAAGGACCATACGGCTAAGGATCCCCATGCGGCTCAGGGGTCCATGCGGCTCACGCGTCTATGCGGCTCAGATAGACCCATAGCCACGTGGCCTTCAACAGCTTCTCTCTTCATCTTTTGGCTGTATTTAATGCCCTGACAGCTGACAACTCTGACAAATGACAGCTCTGACATAAAAGCGTAATAATAACTGACATAAAGGCGCGTTCCTAGGGAAGAAGAGAAAATCTTCTCACAGTTGGCAGAATCCACCAAATTCCGAGGCATGCGGCTGCTGCATTTATACGATTGACCACTCCATGCGGCCGCTCATTTCATGCGGCCGCCCATCTTCATGCGGCTGTATCCTTTATACGGCCGTCCATCGTCATGCGGCTGCATCCTTTATGCGGCCGCCCATCAGCATGCGGCTGCCTATCCCCATGCGGCTGCCCACCTTCATGCGGCTGCCCATCTTCATGCGGCCATTCGTCCTCATGCGGCCAACTCATATGCGGCTCTTCTAAGATGACCCAGTGGAGACACGTGGCACTTTTCACGATGACTGAGACACGTGGCAGTCTTATCTTCCTGGAATTATGGATGCTAATAAATCCTAACAAAATTAGATTTGTTGCAATCACTATAATTGCCCAGATCAAGTCAAATCAAGCAAATTAGACACGTGGCAAGCCATCACAAGTCGCGAATATTCATGACAATCAATATTTATTGTCCATAAAGATTTGATGCAATCTACATTAATTATCTAGATTTGCCACAATCAGAATGAAGGGCCCAGATTAATTGGTCCTTAACCGCCGACATATCAAAGAGGAAATCATTCCAAACCCTAATGTTTGAATCCCAATCCTATAAATAGCAAGGTGCCATTCCCTTGCACAGAGGACCTTTTTTTTGGAGGAGAGCACCAGAGCACCTGGAGATACTTAAAGAGAGAGAACAAGGAGAGCATTTCTTCAACGCCAAGCAGATCTTCCCCGGAGCCAAGGCTGCATCCGATCGTCCAAGGAGTAAGGCAGAGCTGTCGTCGCTTTCCCGAGCCTCTACCGTCACCCTCCAGAATCTAAAATAAACAATTGTACTTAGATTGCTGTACCTAGGTTTTCTTCTATAGGCTTTCTTTGTACAAGCGAGTTTGTATTGTGAAGTAAAAGTCCAATCCTCCGATAATTGTTCTGTTCTTTTATATTTTATGGCAAACACGATGGCGACTTTGCTGGAGACAAACTTCTCCATGGCTGAGGAGTTGGTGATGCAATCGATTACAGGCAAACTTGGCTCCACACAACAGAAGATGGTCGTCCGTTTCGACCAACAGGCGTTCGAAGAAATGCTCTCCGAAGGAAGCGCTGGCCCGGTCCAGAAGTGTACCCGCACAAAGAAGGCTCGCAGGGAATGGAGGCCAAAGTTATTCGCTCCTCCCCAAGCCCTGGACGGAGTACTCTCTGCTGCCCAAGACGGCGAAGGCAACTCTCATGCGGCTCTACTTCAAGCCATAGAGGACTCTGCTGTCCCCAAGTCCGGCAGAGGAAAGTACTACGATGCTAGACTTGCAGGGGCAAAGAGTGATTCTATGTGCGCCAGGAAGAACCTGACAAAGGCATTAGCCGCAAAACGAAGACTCATGCGGCCAAGATTAAAAACTGCATGAATGATGTCCATGCGGCCGAAATTGCCAGCTAAATGCATAACACTCATGCGGCCAGGATTTCCAGCCGCATGGAGAAGACCTATGTTGCTGAGACTTCCAGCCGCATGAAGAAAGCCCATGTGGCTACGACTGTCTGCCGCATGAAGACTATTGATTCCAGCCGCATGCCGCCTGCTCCATGCAGCTCAGTCTTCGATCGCCTTTCTTATGGTCCTAATCTCTCGTACTCCCGAGAAGATATGTCTGACTCTCTCCAACACCACATAGACTCTTCCTACTGTGTGCCCTCACGCACTAGAGTGAAGAAGTCCAAGGCAGCACGAGCTTGGCAAGCTAAGTCGGCTGTCCCAACCTCTGACTATCCGAGCGCTCCACATACCATTATACGGGCCTCTGATGGAAAGTTGTACAGAACCACTCGAGTCCAGCCCCCGACGACAAACGGACAGAGTGGTTCCCAAAAGTCTTCCAAAACCAAGGGAGCAAACATGGTCGTTCCAGATCCATCTGACTTGCGTGAGGCTATCCTCCACAAGTGCAAGAAAAGAGAGGGGGCCTCAGGGTGCAAAGAGTCCTCCCACAGATGTCACTGTACCCAAATCATTGTCAACTGCTGTTGCAACAATGCAATAATATGAGAAGACCTGCAGTCCGTCTTCCAAAGATTACAACAGCCGAGCTCAGAGGATGAGGTGCCACCCGTCGTCTCTTGCAACTCCACTCAGAAAATCCCCGCCGAGGGGAGAGGGAAGAAGATAAACATTTCCAGCCCGAAGGTCTCAACCACTATGACTAAGAAACTGTCGTCTAAACGGTTATCCACCATCGGAGTTTTCTAAGGTACCCGTTCGAAGATAAAATCCACTACAGTAGGAGATTCCTCATCCACACCACTGGGGTTACTGAAACTGGGGGTAGCACTCCTCATAACATCCACGATAATCCGATGTTCTAAGGAGATGAACCCGGGGAAACAACTCTTCCATCAGATACAGCAGGTGTCGACGTCCCCGAGGACGTCCACGACTCTCAAGATGAAGCAAGCTCCGAAGCTGGGGGTTCTATTCCTTCTGAGATCAAACAAGAGGAGAACATTCCCACATACCCTAATGACTTCTCGGTACAGGGGTATGATTCGTAGGGTACGTCCTCCACTGTTCCTTCTATCTCTCCACATGTAAGGACGGTGTTCATGACGGACAGCAATCAAGGTGGTTCCAATGATCGCCAATGCATCGAAACTCTGGAGGCCATACTGCACGCCTTGTTCAAGTCTGTGGACGAGATCATAGCGGCCTTTCCAACTCTGCAAGGAGGGACGCCTGGCCAAACAAGCGTGGGTCCCACGGTCAATGTGGACTCAAATTCAGCGGCACCAAACCCGGGCAATAATCCTCCTGAAATGTTGACTCCCACCACTGCGGATGAGGCCAGAGAAGCAAGAAGAGAGGTCCAGGACCTCCGAGCCATGTTTCATGCTCGAGAAAACTCCCAAGACCTCAGAATACGGCAACCATACCCTGCTGCATGGAGGGATGTCCCCTTCCCACCAAGATATAAGCCGTTCAACATTAATCCTTATGATGGCAAGACCTCCGCAAGACGGTACATTACTTACTTCGAGGTCACCATCGACCATCTGTCCCATGACGATGCCATGCTTACACGATTATTCATTGGAGCATTGGAAGGGGTCACCTTCGACTGGTATCGCAACCTGCCAAACAACTGCATCCACTCCTTCGCCAGCTTCAAGCGCATGTTCTTGGAGAGATTCTACGAAGTAGGACAGGACGTCACAATGTCCACCCTCATGGACGTCGTCCAAGGGGAGAAGGAGCTGACAAGGAACTATATTGAGCAGTTTCGCTAAACCGTAATAAAATTGCCGTCTGGTAACCCGGATTCCTCCCTGATTGAAATTTGCCAAAAGAGATTGCTCCTATAACACCCAGTTTTCTAAAATTGGGGTATTTTTGAAAAATTATTATTTTTATTATTTATTAATGGTGTTTTAGTCATGATATGATTTTTGGTGATTTTAGTTAATTTAAAACTATTTTCTAAGTCACGACTTATGACTTTGTGATTTTACTAGTATAACCCTAGTGTAAACCCTAGAGATTTCATAACCTAGAGACTAACCATGACCATGTAAGCCTAACCATGTGATTAGGATATCAAATTACCACTTTTTAGTCAAAAGGATATTTTGGTAATTTATTAGAATTTATTTGGATTTATGTAGTTTATTATTATTTAATTAGTTGTTAAGTGTCATGTTAGCTCCTAACCTAGTTTACCCTAATCTAGAGATTAGTCACTAACCTAGGAGGCTAATGTTAGATATTAGCTTTATGTGTGAATATCTTAGGTTGGAAATATCTAAGATATTACTTTCTTAGATATTTAGAAAACCTAGAAATATCTATCTACCTAGTCAAAGCCTTAGGAGCTAAGTTAGCAAGGTGGATGAACCGTAAATATCTACCCCTACCCTCCTATGGAAGCCCAACCCTACCCCCTCTATATAATCATACCCCCCTTCATTCAAGCTTCTTTTATTACTCTTAAAAACCTAGTTTTTCCTACAACTTCAACCTTCCACAACTTAGCCATTTCAGCTCCAAATTGAGCCAAACTTCTTGCATTGGAACCCCCTACCATTGAGGATGCTAAGGGAAGCTAGCTAGCTAGGTTGCATAGCATTTTGGGCACCATCAAGTGACGAGGACACCCCCCCCAAAACCTTGTTTTCATTGACTTTTCACTCAATAGGTAAACACTCACAAAACCTATTAAGATTGTGTTTCCTCTTCATGATTGCATGCATATAGGTAAACCCTAACTGTGGGTCAAGTTTGGTAGGATATGGATTGGGTTTGGTGTCCGTATTGGACACGTATTTGTGTGTTTAATTAAGTGTTTGGTGAAATGTCACTATGGTTTGAAAGTTGTTATTTTCCAAAACAAATTACATTTTTGGGTAGCCCTAGGCTTGTAGGACACAACCCTAGTTGACTGAGCACGAAATCGTATCGTGTCCGTGTCCAAATTGGACACGAACACACTGTTAAACACCACACTGTGCACACTTAGTTCCCCTGTTACCCGACACGGATTTCTTCGTGTCCATGCCACGTGGACACGTGCCACTTGGCACAGAGGTGGGGGCACCCTCTGACAAGCCCTCCCTCGAGTTTCATGACACTTCGTGTCGTGTCGAGTGAGAAATTCGACATGCACTGACCGTGCACTACACTGCACACAGTGTTAAACACACACTGACACGGCCTTCGTGTCATGTCTAGACAGGACGTGGACACAAAGTGTCAGGCCTAAACCCTAGCCCTAGACCTAGGCTACACCCTGACACGAGCACGATACGTATTGATGCGTGTGTCGTGTCCACGAGGCTCTGTCCTCGCTGCACGAGCCTGCGCCACGTACGTGTTCAGTCCCCTACTGTTCGGGACTCACGTAGGACACGACACCACACGACACGTAGAGGGGTGACACTTGGTGGACACGAGGGGGCAATGTCTGCGAACATGCCCCCCAAGTTTTGTGTCTTCTAGTACAGTGTCGGACACGAATTCGTGTATGCATTGAATTTGCACTGACAGCACACACGTAGAAAATTGAGCTCTGATACGGGCTCGGACACGATACTGTGTGACACTTGGACACGTATCAGGCTGTGGGACACCTAGACCTACCCTAGGCGAACCTACACACGTGTGCACGAGACACATGGACACGTGTGTCGTGTCCTACACGCGTGTGCACCTTAGCACGACACTGTGCACTGTCAATTTACCCGATTTAGGTTTTTGACCACTGGACACGCCGTGTCGTGTCGTGGTGGACTCCCATGGACACACACGATACATGTACACATGGGGACACGATTACCAACCCTTGGTTTTGGGTATTAACTAGGTTTTTGCATCGAATTTGGTTTTTCCCCCACTGTTCAGTTATGAACAGTATTTACTATTTTTTTTCAGTATTTTAAAATGAAATTCAAATTGATTTTTATGTATGTATATACGTATTTTTGGGTGTATATATATTGTATACATATATATATGTATATGTGTGTGTATGTGAGTATGTGAGTGTATATATGTGTGTGTAGGTATAGATATAGGTATGTATGTATATATGTATATATATGCATATATGTATGTGTGAGTTTGGTCCCCCTATCTCAGATTTCTGAGATTTAAACCCCCTTGCTATCATGACACTCACTCTAGTACACACACACACATGTTCACACACATGACACCCTCACACTCTCACTCTCCTTTCACTCTCTCTCTCTACCTATATATGTATATATGTTATGTATATATAGTGGTATATATATATATATATATATATATATATATATATATATATATATATATATATATATATATATATATATATATATATATATATGTTATATATATATAAGGGTATTATATATATGTGAATGGGTATATATATATATATATATTTAGTTGGTTATGTATATAGATATTAGCATATGTATAGTTGGGTATATATGGTATTATATAAGTTGGGTATATGGTGTATACATTGTAGATATGTATATATATATATGAGATGGCCTATGTATATATATATTGTAGAGATATGAGTATATATCTAAGATACCTATATATATGTGGTAGTGTCCTAGATATACTAGCCTATGGCTAATAGGGGGTTGCCCTATACTTGGCCTAATTTGCTCTTGAATGGTTGACCTAGGTAGCCTTGTTGACCATGGTTGACTAAAGTCAACTATAGGTCAAACCTTGACCAAATTGACCTAGAATTGACTTGGATAGACTTAAAAGGACTAGTTGACTAAGATTGAGTAAACCCTAGACTATTAGCTAGCTATTTGAGTTTGACCTATATGTGAGTGCCCTAAGTATATAAGGGTATTTGTGTGACTTGGGTTATATGGATAGTTACATGTTAATTAAGATATGTATGGGGTTAAGTGAGATACTTAGAGTCGAGTCATGACTTGAGATTGGAATATGGGATTAGCTTGATTATAGGATTAAGGTTGGTATTATATATATGTATTACATGTGATATACTTTGTATAGGTAATTGTAGTATAGTATCTTAGGTATTCTAAGACATGTTAGCCTATGGTTGGTTTTGAGTTAGCCTTATAGAGTTGACCCTTGACCTAATTACCTTATTGACTAGTCTATGATTAACCAAAACCTTAGTTAGTCTGAGATTGACCTAGCTTGACCATATTGACTAGTAATTGACTATTCTGACCATTGTTGACTAAACCCTAGATAACTTGACTAGTTTGGCTAGAATGTTTGACCAAGAGTTGACTTTAACCTAGATTAGACTTGTTTAACCTTGTTTGACCTTGTATGACTTAGTTTAACTTCTTGTGACCAAGTATGACTTAATTTGACTTAGTTTGACTGTAGAGTTGACCAAGTTTGACTTTGACCTAGATTGGCTTAGAATTCAAATAGATTGCATTGTAGATTTCATTTACCTTCATTTTGGACATGTCATAAATGTATTGCTCTATTTTAGGACATTGTGACCCTGGTACAAACATCTGATATTACATTACTCTTTTCAGAGTATCAGGGTGAGTACATTCTCTAATAGTTCTCTCATTTATTTGTCGATTACTGTATTTCAGTTCTAGTTAGTTCTATGTGATTCTCTGTATCAACACGTATGGATATTTCTGGATTCATGTATCGACACATACTTTACTTACTGGCCTCTATTACTGGAGTCATTGGTATCATTCCGGAATCATTTCTGGAATCATCATGTATTGGCCGGACTTATCTCGATTCTTTTGTCGATTTTGGATTCACTTGCTGGGCAGGGAAATATTGAGTAAGACATGTAGACATACCCCAAATCCGAAATCTCCTATTGGAATCTATCGGAAGCATAGCCATCTCTTGCCCGATCAGTGAGAGATGTGCCTGATACCTACAGCCGTTTACATGTCGACCTCGGTATTTTAAAACACACTGTTAGATCATAGTTGGACTCACCCTGGATTCATTGATCACTGTTGGACTCATCTTGTACTGGAAATCATCTGGTATCGGATTATATGGATTGGACTCACACTGGGATTACATTAGACTTATATCGTACTGTCTGGACTCGTAAATGTTATTCTAGTTCAGTTAGCTTTTATTACAGTTTTCATTGCCATGATTCTTCTCTTGTTTTAGTTACCTTTATTTTCTTGTATCTTACTGTTTCTCTATGCCATCATTACCTGTATAAAACTGCCATGTTCATCAATAAAACTGTCTATAACTGCTTTATAGTTCTTTGTCATTTACTTGGGTTTTTCTAGATGAGTTGTACTCGTTCCCGTCCTGATTGGACCTGTTAAAAATATTACAGATGATAATCCTGAGGACACATGCCCTACTTCCCATGGACCTAGCGAGAGATTAGCTACCTTTGGTTCCGACTCTCAGGAGTGATTCAGGAGATTTAGCTAGTAGACTACTTTAGCTTTCATGTTTTGACTTGTTGTATTAAAGTTAAGTTATTGAGTTTGTATTAAGTTGGTTTGAGACATTGTTGTATTATTTTAGTAGTTAGTCGTTGTTGTCTTTAATTCCTTAGGTATAACTTCTGTGCTTTAGACTGTAATTGAGTATATCATACCCTTTGCTTGTCCTCCATTCGGAGCTGATATCTGGACAAGTACATTTTATTCACTGCATGAGATTAGTTAGCAAATTATGACAGCTTACTACCGCCGACACTGCGGCGTAGGCTGGACGTACCCACTTCTCGTGCCCCTATACAGGGTGCGGGTCGTGACACATTTTTAGTGGTGCCCCCATGCAGGTCTCGAGACTAAATTGTTAGGTTACGTTATTGTACCAAGCATGCCTGCAATTTGGAACTTAAGGTAATTAGACAACATTAGGAATGACGCTTAGAACACCTAGAGGAATATTAGGATTGCAACATAGGAAATACAACACATGCATGCTATTATAATTAGATTTTCTTGTCTATGATTGTTTTGCTTTAAAGGGTCCTTATAAGTCCTTTTTGTTGTAATTAGATGGTGCTTACTCGTTCATCCCGGTATGTCTCACCTGAGAATGGCACACTCCCCATCCAGTCAGCTGACCAGTTGACTGATACACCTCCACCTTCACCTACCACTTTCCCCCACTCCACAAACCCAGATATCTCTACCACCTTCCACCTCACAGACCCAGCAGGACCCAATACTTCCACCACCCACTGTCACTATACCTACCCAGGCTTCAGTCACACTCGACGGGAACCAACTGCTCATTCTGATCCAGGGGTTCCTAGCAACCCATCAGGAGCAGACCACCCTACTCCGCCAGAGCATGGAGCATTCTGAGGAACGTACCGTGATCCCACCACCTGTAGAGCCGCGGCAGAGAGCGGGGACGATCAAGGACTTCATGGGTCTGAATCCCAAGGAGTTCTTAGGGACTGAGGGCATAGTAGTAGCAGATGACTGGTTAGACTCGGTAGAGAGGAAGCTCATTGGAGTTAGGATGCCGGATGACCTCCAGGTCGAGGCAGCGGGATTTTTGCTGATAGACTTGGCAGGAGTCTGGTTCCGGAATGAGCCGTTGTTTGCGAGAGGGAGAGCCACTTGGGATCAGTTCAAGACCCAGTTCAAGAAGAAATTCTTCTCGACCACTGCTAGAGTAGCCATGGGGCTACGATTCCAGATCATCCAGCAGGAGACCCGTTCTGTCGACGAGTATGCGGCAGAGTTTAGTCGCCTGAGCCGTTTTGCTCCTAGTCTAGTTGCTGACCCTGAGGAGATGACGCTTAGGTTTTGCCATGGTCTAGTTCCAGACATTGGCATTCTTATAGTGGCGAACGGTATGACTGACTACTACCAGAGGTTAGAGTTAGCCCGGAGTATCGAGGAGCGTCTTCTGTCTTGCAAGAGGCCGGCTTCTGTACACATTGAGGGACCCTCCAAGCGTCAGGCTTTCCAGCAGAAAGTGCCGACGCTACACCAGCAGACATATCATCCTCCCACACCACATCATTCGACCCCGCCAGTTAGAGCCCCGGTACCCCGGCAGCAGAGGCCATTTCAGCTGGTACAGCATCAGTATCAGGGTCAGGACCCGAAAACGATCATTTGTTCATACTGCAGGAAGCGGGGACACATCAGGGAGCAGTGTAGGAAGAGGCTGAAGGTTTGCTATACCTGTGGGTCTGATACCCACCAGAAGATGGATTGTCCTATTGCACCTCCTTATAAGGGGGCTAGGCCACTTGTAGCTCAGCACCAGAGGGGTGGAGCTTTTGCGATGACGGTCGAGGAGACCAACGCTGCAGGTGACGGGTTAGCAGGTTTGTCTTTTCTGTCCTTCCTTTCCCATCTTGTTGTATGATTCCATTAGTACCTGTCAGGATATGCTTGTGATATACTAGATAGTGTAGTTACCCTGTTCGAGACTGTAGAATCACGACCAGTAGGACTATGATTGCATGTTATCTTTTTGACTTTGATTGACTGGGGGTTTGACCTAGGAGGAGTACGACTATCTTAATTTCGAGGACGAAATTTCTCTAAGGAGGGTAGACTTGTAACACCCAATTTTCTGAAATTGGGGTATTTTTGAAAAATTATTATTTTTATTATTTATTAATAGTGTTTTAGTCATGATATAATTTTTGGTGATTTTAGTTAATTTAAAACTATTTTTCTAAGTCACGACTTATGACTTTGTGATTTTACTAGTATAACCCTAGTGTAAATCCTAGAGATTTCATAACCTAGAGACTAACCATGACCATGTAAGCCTAACCTTGTGATTAGGATATCAAATTACCACTTTTTAGTCAAAAGGGTATTTTGGTAATTTATTAGAATTCATTTGGATTTATGTAGTTTATTATTATTTAATTAGTTGTTAAGTGTCATGTTAGCTCCTAACCTAGTTTACCCTAATCTAGAGACTAGTCACTAACCTAGGAGGCTAATGTTAGATATTAGCTTTATGTGTGAATATCTTAGGTTGGAAATATCTAAGATATTACTTTCTTAGATATTTAGAAAACCTAGAAATATCTATCTACCTAGTCAAAGCCTTAGGAGCTAAGTTAGCAAGGTGGATGAACCCTAAATATCTACCCCTACCCCCCCTATGGCAGCCCAACCCTACCCCCTCTATATAATCACACCCCCCCTTCATTCAAGCTTCTTTTATTACTCTTAAAAACCTAGTTTTTCCTACAACTTCAACCTTCCACAACTTAGCCATTTTAGCTCCAAATTGAGCCAAACTTCTTGCATTGGAACCCCCTACCATTGAGGATGCTAAGGGGAGCTAGCTAGCTAGGTTGCATAGCATTTTGGGCACCATCAAGTGACGAGGACACCCCCCACTCCCAAAACCTTATTTTCATTGAGTTTTCACTCAATAGGTAAACACTCACAAAACCTATTAAGATTGTGTTTTCTCTTCATTATTGCATGCATATAGGTAAACCCTAATTGTGGGTCAAGTTTGGTAGGATATGGATTGGGTTTGGTGTCCGTATCGGACACGTATCTGTGTGTTTAATTAAGTGTTTGGTGAAATGTCACTATGGTTTGAAAGTTGTTGTTTTCCAAAACAAATTACATTTTTGGGTAGCCCTAGGCTTGTAGGACACAACCCTAGTTGACTGAGCACGAAATCGTATCGTGTCCGTGTCCAAATTGGACATGAACACACTGTTAAACACCACACTGTGCACACTTAGTTCCCCTGCTACCCGACACGAATTTCTTCGTGTCCACGCCACGTGGACACGTGCCACTTGGCACAGAGGTGGGGACACCCTCTGACAAGCCCTCCTTCGAGTTTCGTGACACTTTGTGTCATGTCGAGTGAGAAATTCGACACGTACTGACCGTGCACTACACTGCACACAGTGTTAAACACACACTGACACGGCCTTCGTGTCGTGTCTAGACACGACGTGGACACAAAGTGTCAGGCCTAAACCCTAGTCCTAGACCTAGGCTACACCCTGACACGAGCACGACACGTATTGATGCGTGTGTCGTGTCCACGAGGCTCTGTCCTCGCTGCACGAGACTGCGCCACGCCTGTGTTCAGTCCCCTGCTTTTCGGGACTCACGTAGGACACGACACGCGGAGGGGTGACACTTGGTGGACACGAGGGGGCAATGTCTGCGAACATGCCCCCCAAGTTTCGTGTCTTCTAGTGCAGTGTCGGACATGAATTCGGTTGTTCATTGAATTTGCACAGACAGCACACACGTAGAAAATTGAGCTCTGATACGGGCTCGGACACGACACTGTGTGACACTTGGACACGTATCAGGCTGTGGGACACCTAGACCTACCCTAGGCGAACCTACACACGTGTGCACGAGACACATGGACACGTGTGTCGTGTCCTACACGCGTGTGCACCTTAGCACGACACTGTGCACTGTCAATTTACCCGATTTGGGTTTTTGACCACTGGATACGCCGTGTCGTGTCGTGGTGGACTCCCATGGACACACACGACACATGTACACATGGGGACACGATTACCAACCCTTGGTTTTGGGTATTAGCTAGGTTTTTGCATCGAATTTGGTTTTCCCCCCCACTGTTCAGTTATGAACAGTATTTACTATTTTTTTTCAGTATTTTAAAATGAAATTATTTTTATGTATGTATATACGTATTTTTGGGTGTATATATTGTATACATATGTATATATGTATATGTGTGTGTATGTGAGTATGTGAGTGTATATATGTGTGTGTAGGTATAGATATAGGTATGTATGTATATATGTATATGTATGTGTGAGTTTTGGTCCCCCTATCTCAGATTTCTGAGATTTAAACCCCCTTGCTGTCATGACACTCACTCTAGTACACACACACATGTTCACACACATGACACCCTCATACTCTCACTCTCCTTTCACTCTCTCTCTACCTATATATGTATATATGTTATGTATATATAGTGGTATATATATATATGTTATATATATATAAAGGTATTATATATATGTGAATGGGCATATATATATATATTTAGTTGGTTATGTATATTTGGTTATGTATATAGATATTGGCATATGTATAGTTGGGTATATATGGTATTATATAAGTTGGGTATATGGTGTATACATTGTAGATATGTATATATATATGAGATGGCCTATGTATATATATATTGTATAGATATGAGTATATATCTAAGATACCTATATATATGTGGTAGTGTCCTAGATATACTAGCCTATGGCTAATAGGGGGTTGCCCTATACTTGTCCTAATTTGCTCTTGAATGGTTGACCTAGGTAGCCTTGTTGACTATGGTGACTAAAGTCAACTATAGGTCAAACCTTGACCAAATTGACCTAGAATTGACTTGGATAGACTTAAAAGGACTAGTTGACTAAGATTGAGTAAACCCTAGACTATTAGCTAGCTATTTGAGTTTGACCTATATGTGAGTGCCCTAAGTATATAAGGGTATTTGTGTGACTTGGGTTATATGGATAGTTACATGTCAATTAAGATATGTATGGGGTTAAGTGAGATACTTAGAGTCGAGTCATGACTTGAGATTGGAATATGGGATTAGCTTGATTATAGGATTAAGGTTGGTATTATATGTATATGTATTACATGTGATATACTTTGTATAGGTAATTGTAGTATAGTATCTTAGGTATTCTAAGACATGTTAGCCTATGGTTGGTTTTGAGTTAGCCTTATAGAGTTGACCCTTGACCTAATTACCTTATTGACTAGTCTATGATTAACCAAAACCTTAGTTAGTTTGAGATTGACCTAGCTTGACCATATTGACTAGTAATTGACTATTCTGACCATTGTTGACTAAACCATAGATAACTTGACTAGTTTGGCTAGAATGTTTGACCAAGAGTTGACTTTAACCTAGATTAGACTTGTTTAACCTTGTATGACTTAGTTTAACTTCTTGTGACCTAGTATGACTTGATTTGACTTAGTTTGACTGTAGAGTTGACCAAGTTTGACTTTGACATAGATTGGCTTAGAATTCATATAGATTGTATTGTAGATTTCATTTACCTTCATTTTGGACATGTCATAACTGTATTGCTCTATTTTAGGACATTGTGACCCTGGTACAGACATCTGATATTACATTACTCTTTTCAGAGTATCAGTCGAGTACATTCTCTGATAGTTCTCTCATTTATTTGTCGATTACTGTATTTCAGTTCTAGTTAGTTCTATGTGATTCTCTGTATCAACACGTATGGATATTTCTGGATTCATGTATCGATACATATTTTACTTACTGGCCTCTATTACTGGAGTCATTGGTATCATTCCGAAATCATTTCTGGAATCATTATGTATTGGCCGGACTTATCTCGATTCTTTTGTCGATTTTGGATTCACTTGTTGGGCGGGGAAATATTGAATAAGACATGTAGACATACCCCAAATCCGGAATCTCCCACTGGAATCTACCGGAAGCATAGCCATCTCTTGCCCGATCAGTGAGAGATGTGCCTGATACCTACAGCCGTTTACATGTCGACCTCGGTATTTTAAAACACACTGTTAGATCATAGTTGGACTCACCCTGGATTCATTGATCACTGTTGGACTCATCTTGTACTGGAAATCATCTGGTATCGGATTATATGGACTGGACTCACACTGGGATTACATTAGACTTATATCGTACTGTCTGGACTCGTAAATGTTATTCTAGTTCAGTTAGCTTTTATTACAGTCTTTATTGCCATGATTCTTCTCTTGTTTTAGTTACCTTTCTTTTTTTGTATCTTACTGTTTCTCTATGCCATCATTACCTGTATAAAACTGCCATGTTCATCAATAAAACTGTCTATAACTGCTTTATAGTTCTTTGTCATTTACTTGGGTTTTTCTAGATGAGTTGTACTCGTTCCCGTCCTGATTGGACCTGTTAAAAATATTACAGATGATAATCCTGAGGACACATGCCCTACTTCCCATGGACCTGGCGAGGGATTAGCTACCTTTGGTTCCGACTCTCAGGAGTGATTCAGGAGATTTAGCTAGTAGACTACTTTAGCTTTCATGTTTTGACTTGTTGTATTAAAGTTAAGTTATTGAGTTTGTATTAAGTTGGTTTGAGACATTGTTGTATTATTTTAGTAGTTAGTCGTTGTTGTCTTTAATTCCTTAGGTATAACTTCTGTGCTTTAGACTGTGATTGAGTATATCATACCCTTTGCTTGTCCTCCATTCGGAGCTGATATCTGGACAAGTACATTTTATTCACTGCATGAGATTAGTTAGCAAACTAGGACAGCTTACTACCGCCGACACTGCGGCGTAGGCTGGACGTACCCACTTCTCGTGCCCCTATACAGGGTACGGGTCGTGACAGCTCCCAACAATCAGTCTCTGGATAGGCGAAAGTCAATTTAAGGATTGAAAGACATTTATCATCAGTGCCACTAGCGCTGAAGAAAGGTTGAAGAAGGCTCGCCAACTGGGATTGCATATCTCGGAGGGAGAGGACAAGGGCAAGCGCCCCAATACCAACAACAACAATGGTGGTAACTCCTCCAACAATCGGGACAATAAGGGCAAGCAGGCTATGGTGGCCGACACAACCCAGAAACCTGAGTCAAAACCGGCGGACAGACAATGGCCGCAAATGACCTACTCCTTCGAAGACGGCCGCATCAAGCCCATCTTGGACATGCTCATACAAGGAGACAGAATTCAGCTCCCTCCACTAAGACGGAAACCTTGGCCGGCAGAATGGAGAGCCCAAAGTGCTGCCATTACCACCGCTACGTCCAACATGCTACCCATGACTGCTATCAATTGAAACGATACATTCAACATCTCATCGATTCGAACGCTCTTGCCATCAATTTCGAAGAGGTAACCGTGGCAGCCAATATGGTGTCAGTACAATTTGGCAGCTTCCCTCTAACAGAAACTCAAGACGGTGTGGTACCCATCCCTCTGGCAATAATGAAGATTGCTAATCTTCCACCTCCTCGGGATCAGGCTACTGGTCTAGTGCCCCTTACCACATCACGAGGGGCGGTCGTGTGGGTCCATCCAGACTTGGTATCTGAAGTGACTTAGTCCACACCATCTTCTATTCGCAAGAAGAAGAGTGGAAAAGTCAGATCCTGTCGCACAATCTCGGCAGATGTCGAAGAAGCCACGGCTGTCGTTACTCAGTCTGGGGCACAATCCCAACCTGTGGCTGAGAACTCGGCTGAAGATCATCATCCAGCTACCGCTGACACTCCAAGACCTTCTTAGCCTTCGACGACCGACAAGCCTAGGCCAAAGGAGACTCGTTTTGACAAATTCCTCAGAAAAGTGGTACCTCAGGGGCTGGAAAGGCCCTACAACTTCGACATCTTGGCACATTTGGCCAACACACCGACCAAATTGTCATTATACGAGCTCCTGAGACTCTCAAAGGATGTTCGTGCGGCTTTGAGCGACGCACTCCAAAATGTCGACGCATGTCTGGCTCAGGTCAACCTCACAGGAGAGAGCCTGCCTACAAATCTCCATGACAGCGCTTACACGGGAGCGATGCCCAACATCATCTTCACTCCGCAAGATATTCTCATCAAAACCAACCTGCACGATCGACCGTTATATTACACTTGATACATCAGCGACGTAAAGGTGGATCGGATGCATATTGATCCTGGTTCTTCCATAAGCATCATCCCGAAGGATCTGTTACATCATCTCCGTATTCCTATGCATTGCCTGACGCCAACAAGCACCGCCATCAGCGGTTTCAATTCGGACAGGAGCTACCCGATCGGAAAGATCCGCTTGAAGTGCCAAATTGGCGATCTCCAGTCAGAAGTAACCTGTTATGTCATAGATGCGGACACTTCCTACAACATCCTCTTGGGATGCCCTTGGATACACGATTATATGATCGTACCTTCCACGCTGAACCAGTGCTTCACGTATGTCGAAAGACACGGCTTCGTGAGGACAGAATTTGCCGATATTGATCCTTTCAAAGAGGTCGAATCCTACTACTCAGACTCCTACCTATACGAGAAGTCGAAGCGGCATCTGGATGAAGATGTGCAAGCTCGAACTGAGATAGCCACAGGATCAGAAGAACCTCTGACGATCCACCTTCAAGCTTGCAAACCTGGCAAGTCTGCACCCCTTACGTCCCCTCTGCGTAAGGACGCAATCAGCCTCTCGGCACAAGAAGGGCAAATGATAATCCGGCTGCCAAGGTCCGACCAAGCGTCGAGACCCACAACAGAGCCACTGACAATCAGATTGCCTAGAGCCGGTGAGCAACAAATTGAGAAGCTCAATCCCTCCGACAAACCAATGACGATACGTCTTCCCAAGAAGAATCGTCACCTCAATGCAAAGTCTGGGGCTTCTAGCGAGCCAAAAACTCCCCGTCCAGCATCGAGTACCAAACTGGGGTTGCTAGTTTGCCAACAACTCCACGTTCGGCTCCACCAACAGAACCCTTGATGATCAAGCTGCCCAAGTCATCCTCTCAGTCTTCATTTATACAGGAGGTGGCCGAAGAAGAACCGGAACTAGCCAAGTATGTGGCTGCCCACACTGATGTTCCCTCAACCTGAAGATGAATCCCACAAAATCCTTCTTGGGCGTATCCAGCAGAAAATTCTTGGGTTTTATTATTACTGCCCAGGGAATCCACGTAGATCCAGAGAAGATGAAGGCAATTATGGAGATGGGTCCCCCGAGAAATCTCCGCGAACTCAGTGGCCTTCAAGGGAGGCTAGCTTACATTAGGAGGTTCATTTCTAACCTCTCCGGGCGTTGTCAGCCATTCACCCATCTCATGAAGAAGGGCATCCCATTCGTATGGGACGAAGAATGTCAGCGTGCCTTCGACAGCATCAAAGAATATTTGTCGAACCCTCCAGTCCTGGTAGCCCCGGTTGCTGGAAAACCATTCCTGCTCTATGTACGAGCAATGGAGCATTCTTTCGGCGCTCTGCTAGCACAAAACAACGATGCAGGCCATGAACAAGCTATATATTACCTCAGCCGAATGATGATTGGGCCAGAGCAACGATACACCGCCGTGGAGAAGGAGTGCCTTGCCATGGTGTTCGCCATTCAAAAGATGCGGCACTTTGTCACAGGACAAACCATACATGTGATCTCACGAGTCAACCCTCTCAGGGTCCTCATGACTAAACCAGGGGCACTCAGCTCCCTCCTCGCCACATGGGCAATATTGCTGTCCCACTATCATATGATCTTCATCCCGTAAAAGGCTGTTAAAGGTCAAGCTCTGGCAGACTTTTTAGCAGCCCACCCAGGCTCGGAGTCATCCAGAATATATGAAGGAATCCCAAATGAGGTCGTCGACTCGCATGCAACCTCTCACGATGATATATGGCAAATGTTCTTCGACGGTGCCTCAAGGACCGGACCTAAGGGCAATATCGTCGTCGGAGTCGGGGTGGTGCTGGTTTCTCCTTCTGGATTGGTGATCAATCGCGCTTACTCACTCACAGAACCCAGCTCTAATAATATGGCCGAGTACAACGCTTTGGTCATTGGCCTCCAACTTGCAAGAGAGCTGGGGGTAGAATATCTTGAAGCATACGGCGATTCACAATTAATCGTCAATCAGATCCGGGGTTCATACGAAATCCGCCATGAAGACATGATCCCCTATCACCAAATAGCGATCAACATTATTTCATCATTTGAGGGATTCTTCATCGAACATGTTTCCAGACTCCAAAATATCGAAGCCGATGCCTTAGCTGGCCTTGCCGCTTCCCTAGCGGTTCCAAACTATGCTCATCAATCGGCGGATGTGATAGGCCATGAACTAGTATGTCCCAAGAACAATGTTCAATTTGTGGCGAGTTATTTCGCTCAGACGATCGACAAAGCACAAGACTGGAGACAACCATTCATTGACTTCGTAGTCTACGACATTCTGCCGAAGGACCCAAAGGAAGCCACCTCTATCAGGAGGCGTTCTCTCAGATTCTTCTACGATACAGAGACGAAGATGCTGTATCGCCGATCCTACGATGGATTATTACTGCGATGTCTATCAAACGCAGAAGCCAAAGAAGCCGTACGCGAAGCTCATGACGGTGTCTACGGGGCCCATCAGCCTGGCCCAAAATTGCAAGACCGTCTTCGTCGAATGGGCTACTACTGGTCCACGATTGTGGCAGATGCGTTAGACTATGCAAGAAAGTGCAAAGCCTGCCAAGTCCACGCGGACTTCATCCACCAACCATCCGAATTTCTATATCCGACAGTGGCATCCTGGCCATTCAAAGCATAGGGAATGGATATCATCGGTCCGATCGCTCCACCTTCTTCCTGAGGACATCGCTTCATACTCGCAATCACGGATTACTTCTCCGAATGGGCGGAAGCTGTTCCGCTTGCAGAAGTAAAGACTTTAAACGTGATCAGCTTCCTCAAGCATCATGTCATCTATCGCTTTGGACTGCCCCGAAGGATCATCCACGATAATGGTCCGCAGTTTGCAATAAGTACAGAATTCAGAATGTTGCTTCAACACCATGCAATCCGGCAGCGAATGGGTTGGCAGAAGTATTCAACAAAATAATCATCAAACTTCTCAAGAAGTTTATGTCTTCTAACAAACGCGACTGGAATGAGAAGCTTGGTGAATGCTTATGGGCATACCGCACTACAGTCCGAACAGCCACCGGGAACACACCATTCTCCCTTGTGTACGGGAGTGAGTCAGTTCTCCCATTGGAGACTCAAATCCCCTCGCTCCGCGTTGCTCTCACTTACAAATTGACGACGGACGATAACTACCATCGCCGGCTACAAGAGTTGGAGGCCTTAGATGAAAAATGCCTACTAGCTCAGCAACGGATCGAGCTATACCAAGCACGCATCTCCAGAGCCTTCAACAAGAAGGTTAAAATCAGAACATTCCAAGTGGGCGATCTCGTTCTGACAGTTCGGAGGCCGATGGTTATGACTCACAAGACCGCCGACAAGTTCCAACCAAAGTGGGAAGGCCCATTTATCATTGAGGCTGTAGTGCTTACCGCCTCGCAAAACAAAACGGAGACTTGCTCATGCTGCCCGTCAACGGCAAGTTCCTGAAGAAATATTATGTCTAGACGATATTTTCCAAATTATCGAGTCATATTCCCGCTGGTACCGCTGAACTCATTGAGTTATGTACCCTCCGGTACCGCTGAACTCGCATACTCACAAAATTTTCCAGATTATCAAGTCATATACCCACTGGTACCGCTGAACTCATTGAGTTATGTACCCTCCGGTACCGCTGAACTCTCATATTCTAAATTCCAGATTATTGAGTTATGTACCCGCTGGTACCACTGAATTCATATTCTAAATTCTAGATTTTTAAGTTATGTACCCTCCGGTACCGCTGAACTCACGTTCACAATCTCCCAGATTATCGAGTTATGTACTCGCAGGTGCCTCTGAACTCACACTCCGGTCACTCTTTCAGATAGTAAGTCATGTATAACCATACCTCTGAACTTTCTTTCTGAAAGAGCTCCTTCCTCGTGATCCACTACCCGTACTCCCAGTGCACAAAAAGGGTAACAGATCCACAAATTTCCAAAAACGACTATTTCGGTGTTACCTCTGAGTCGTCTCAATTCCGCCAAAAACAAATCACCCCTCTACATAGAACTTCCATGTCCTCATTACCTCCGAGTCATTATATATACCCCCCTTCATTGAGCCCAATCCTGCCATGTCCTCATTACCTCTGAGTGGGAAGGCTCCATCGAAGAAACCTTCATGCTTGCCATGTCCTTATTACCTCTGAGTGAGCATGTTGATCCTCGTTCGACTTATTATCCGTACCCACGACCGGAGTACGCCAAGGATAGTAGGTCCACAAATATCCTCCGTTAAGTCCACTCCTGCCATGTCCTCATTACCTCTGAGTAGGAAGACTCCGCGGTAAAACCCTCATACTTGCCATGTCCTCATTACCTCTGAGTAAGTATGTTGGTTTCCTTTTATCCTATTATCCGTATCCTAAGCCAGGGTACGCCAAGGATAATAGGCCCACAAATGTCCTTTGCTAAGTTTCTTAGTATAGGCCCATCATTTCTCATCATGCGCCGGGAGCCTAGCTGCTCCATGGCATTCTTTCTCCCGATACCAGGAGCGTCCATGACCACATTACCGTGGAACTGTTCTAGGTATCCCCAATCAAACTTGTTACCCGTACCTTAAACCAAGGTATGCCAAAGGTAACAGGTCCACAGACAAGTCCCCCATGCGGGGCAAACATCACCATAACACCACAAACACAACAAGCAGTACAAAGAAAGGGTAGAATAAAGCATACTCTTTTATTTGGAAGGCGAAAGTACTACATGTTCTAAGGACAATGTCCCACTTAAAGAAAGGAAGAGAACATAAATAAAAAGAAGAAAAAGCCGTCTATGGTTCGGCGGTACATAATTCCAGGAAGCGGTTTCTCACCAAGGTGGTCCCCCGTTCAAGCCGCTGCCTAGCTCTACGCTCGGCTTCCTGGGACAACCTCTCCGCATCATCCAAGTACATATGTGCTCGCAAGTCATCCTCCATCTTCTTCAGGGTGAGTTCCAAATTGGCAGAAGCTCGACTAAGTCTGTCAGCCTCCTGGAGAACAAGCCCCATCTCAGTACGGGCAGCTTCGAGCTCGGACTCCAGAAAGACCAGCTTTCTCTGGAGCTCGAGGATCTGCTCCCTGGTGGCGATTACCCCGAGGGAGGCGGTCGCTTCCTGAGCCGTGCAATCATCATTTGTACGGCTCAATTGATCGTGTAACTGAGACAGATCACGGCGGTCCTTCAGTATAGTCGGCTTGATCGATTCTCGAGCGAGCCTCACCTTCTCTACCACGATTATGAGGAAAGTGCGCTCTTGATCTATTGCCGCGGACAGATCAGCTTGCCGCAGCACATGAAACTGGGCCACAAGATGATCAGCCTCTAGCAGCTTGGGCTCTAGAAGTGCGGCTAGCCCCGCCCTACCGGGGAGTGTTCTAAGGATGTCGATTTGGCCACCGGCGCACTGACGGGCCATAGCAAAGGGAGTCCCCCTCTCCACAGCTGCCTCGACCCCTCTCTTCAGGTGGTGGTAAAAGCTGTCAACCACATCCTAGGACACTTTATCCAAAACTTCTGTAGAGGACGGCGTCAAAGGGAGTGTGGCTAGCAATATCGAAGGAGTAGTATCAGAACTTGCCATCCCTGCCACCAGGAAACAAATTCTGTACAAAAAGACGCATAAATAGCGGCTAGCTCCTCTTCTACCGTCCGAAGAGCTTGGATACTTGGCAAGGCAAAAAGGTTAACCCCCGAAACCATATTCGCAGAGGAGGACGCTGGAAGCATTGCTCCTTGCCCCGACTGTACCGCCACTTGGGCCCCCGAACTTGACCCAGCTGGAAGCCCCTCAATATAGGTTGGAAGAGAAGGAGGCACACGTGCTTCTACCAGATCCCCTCCGGTAGAGTCCGCCCCGACAATGTCCGTCACCGACAGTAATGGGGCAGGACCTGTACGTCCAAAGCAACCATCAACCGACGTAACCCGAAGGATATGATGATAGAGCAGATAGGCCTCCTCACAAGTTAAGATTCGGCTTATCTTACGAGGGAAAGAGCATGGAGGCCGCAGCTCGCTCGCAGCTGATGTAGTCTCCTCACCCGCGGCTTCCAAGTTGAATTCAACTGGTTTCTCTACCCCAGCCACCCCTGAAAGGGAGCCAGCCAGGTCAGTATCATCTCGTTGAAATTCAGCTGTCTCAGGGACAGGTGCAGTAGAGCCCCCGTCCCCATGGGTTGAGGTCTCAGCAAGGTGGGACTCCTCGGCCGCCTCCGGAAGAACCCCAGCAGAAATGATAGCGGTGCACATATCATTGACCAATGTGGTCAAGGCCGGATCGACCTCAGCGGTCGGGTCCCGAAAAACCGACTCCTCTGACGCCTACAAAGAGCAAAAGAAAATGATTAGGCCATAGTTTAGAAAAAGAAGGAGAAGGTAGTTGAAATTCAAATCACCTCAGAAACAGTGTCAACATCCTCAATAAACAGCCTGCGGTACCTTACCGCTGCTCGCTTCGTAGAGAAGGTTCGACCATCATCAGTAAACATACGCCTGCTTCTTTTATGCGAAGGACCAGGCACAGCAGGTGGTTGACCCTCCACCACTTCATCTGGCACAATAGGTGGCTGATCCTCCGCCTCCTCGTCCGAGGGATGGAGAGAATCATCGACATCCTGCTCATCATCCTTTTCGCCCGCCGTAGGGGACTCCGAGTCCAGCACAGGAACCATATTCGCCTTTTTCTTTCTCTTCTTGGACCCGTCGGGATTCTCTGCCAAGCCAGTACCGACAATAAAGCTGGTAATCATGTCAAAATTAACGGGAGGCTTGCTCGCCATAACATGATAGAGGGCCGCCATGTACAAAATCTCCCCTGGCGTATTAACATCAGGGACCGAGATGCTAGCTCGGGTATGAACCGCATTGTAATAATGCCAAGCCCTGATACCATCAAGGACACAGCCCTCAAGGCCTAGGCAAGCACTGGGACAATCAAGGAACAGCTGGCTATACCTGAACTTGCGGGAGAACCTGCTAGGCAAGTAGGGCTCCAGGTATACGTTATCGCGGTAACGATATACTAGGTGCACTGGACGAATATTGTGCAGCCGAAGGAGCATTTTCTCAGATAAGAGGAGGGGAGGTTCAATGCCATCAACATGTACACCCCTCACTTCTCTAGCGATAAATTGAGGAACAGACACAAAGAACTCGTGCCCGTCTACTCTCGCCAACGCCCGACCGTATCGGAAAATGAAAGCGTCATCAGCGGTAACGCCATCTTCCGCTCTGGGCCTCATCAACGACCGATAATGCATCAATAGCCACCCCATTAGATAATGGTGGGGTAGCTCTATTCGCTCAAAGTCCAGTGTCGTCTCGCGGGCAATGACTTTGGACGAAAAGGCACGGAGGCCATGGTGTATGCTACACACCATGGCTGGAAGAAGGGCCAGCCTGACTCTGAAGACCAGCTTCACGGTCGGGAGGATGAAGTGGCGACTGATCCTTTCAATGGAACCTGCCCATCCCGAGACTACGCAATTCCGTAGCACACCATCAAGAATCCGGCCAAGAGCGCTTTCTCAGACATCTGCCGGGTACCGTGGTAGAAATAGCTGAAGGAGTCAGTACGACTCCCAAACTTGTCACTGGTGGACCTCGACCTCTTGGCATTCGACATCAGGTTTTTTATCTCCTCCTGGGTCTGAGGACCTCGAGAAGAAACCCGACCAGAGGGACTGAATTTGAAAAGATACGAGACCCAAGACGTGGTATGGGGAGCGTTCCCTTCTGAGCTATTGTTCTTCTTGATAGCCGTTTGGTGACAAATACTGTGGTGGCATAGCAGTTCCTGGTACACGGCAATAAAACCCGGGAATCGTCGATCCAGATCCTCAAATTCCTCGTTTGTTGGGGTATATACTTCAAAGGCCTCGCCCCCCCATAGCAGCTTTGAAACAACATACATTTCGTGGAGAGCAAGTTCCAACTCCCCTCCGGGCGCGAAGGAAGTTCCCGTCCGCCAGTTATACATTTCCAAAAGAGCCATGAACAACGGCTTGTTAATGGGTAACCCGTAACAGGTGCCCCGGATGGCATAATAGAGGTCAATCTCCCGAAGGAATGCCTCGTATTTCCTCATGATCCATGAGGTCAGGTTGTCCCACGTAGGGATGGGGTTTATCCAGTTCAACAGCGACAACCTGCCAACAGGATAAGACCCCTTGCGAGTGAGCTGATTCAGGAAGGTATCGGCCGGAGTAAACGTGAAGTTGGGACCAAATACGTTTATGAAGGTACCCAGAATCAGTCCCATCATGCTCCGACTGACCGAGTCCCTGCTTGCATATGCTGACCTAATATTCTTATTATAATGGATGTTGCCCACGAACATCCACGATTGGGTTGGAGTTAGGGAACCCACCATCCGCCTGCTCAACGGTACTATATGGAACCACGGGAGGGGAAAAAGATGTTCCATTTCGAGAATATGGATCTCCACCCCGTCCACAGTAAAGTCCCAGCTCTCAGAAATATCCAGCACTCGGGGGTTCTTTATGGATAGAGCATCCCCGAAGAGAAAGGCTGGTTTCAGATACTCTTCTTCCAGCCTTTCCGAGTTCATCATAGTACCAAGAAAGTAGAAAGGCTGGTTATTGATGGCACTCACCCTCTCCAAAGGCTCATCGACGGGAAGCTGATCTGACACACGTCGAACTAAGTCGTTGAGCCGCACACCCAGGGCATATTATGCTGAACCCACCAAAAGCTCTCCTGCTGGATTGATTGGCAGATCCAATGAGGAAAGACAAAAGAAACAGGATTAAAAGATGGTTAAAACGAAACCGCTTAAAAAAAATCCTATGAGCCTATGCGGCTCGGATCGACGCAGCCTTATGCGGCCCAATTCAGTTGGGCTTCATGCGGCACTGCTTCGATAGGGCCTATGCGGCTCGGTTCAACATAGCCTTATGCGGCCTAATTCAGCTAGGTTTCATGCGGCACTGCTTCGGTAAAGCCTATGCGGTTCGGTTGAGCTTATGCGGTTCTATTTAGCAGATGAGCTTATGCGGCACGACTTAGCGAAGCTTTATATGGTCCAGTTCATCAGGAGCACATGCGGTCCCGTTCAATGGGACTTCATGCGGTTCAAATCCATAAGTGCTCCTGCAGTTCAAGTCCTTCTCATGCGGCTCAAACGCAACATATACGGTTTTCATCATGATTGAACTTAGGCAGTTCAATAAAGACGAAGGATGAAGGCTTGTGCATAAATTATGCAATAAAGCCATGGTTTTTAGGGTTGAAAGCATTCAATATTCCATCCAATCCTTACCCTTAAAAGCAGGGTGGACGTCAGGGTGCACTTCAGGCGTAGTGGCCGACGAGGAAGCTGCTTTCTTGCCTTTCGTAGCAGCAGAGGCAGCCTTGGAAGACTTGGGGGCCATTATCGTCCGACGGTCGGAGAAGGAAGACAAAAGAAGGCAATTAGGGCAACAAGAGTTGAAGACGAAAGAGAGAGTAAAGAAGTCTCCCCGACCGAACATGTTCATATTTATAAGGGGATGCCTCGATCCACGTGCAGCCTGAAAACCGACTCTTCGGTTATCGAGATGAGCTGACTAAAATAAAAGCCAAACACTTGGGATCCCGCCCCGAAAAGCGGCTTCAAAATTTGACAGCAAATCAACATCAATTAATATAAAAGATTTGTACACGCGACAGGATAGCGTAGCAAGGAGCTCATGCTGCCAGACAGCCTATGCGGCCAGAAAGTCCATGCAGCTGGTTGGCCAATACGACTGAGGAGGCCATGTGGTTGGGACGTCCATGCGGCCAGAACATCCTATGCGGCCAGAAAAATTTATACATAGCCGTGCTTCTTATTCAAAGTATTTCAATTTTGTAAATTGAAAACATTGAAGGGGGTCTTATAGAAGCATGGAAAAGAATAAAAAAAGGACCATGCGGCTAAGGATCCCCATGCGGCTCAGAGAGCCCATGTGGCTCAGGGGTCCATGCGGTTCACGCGTCTATGCAGCTCGGATAGACCCAGAGCCACGTGGCCTTCAACAGCTTCTCTCTTCATCTTTTGGCTGTATTTAATGCCCTGACGGCTGACAGCTCTGACAAATGACACCTCTGACATAAAGGTGTAATAATGACTGACATAAAGGCGCGTTCCTAGGGAAGAGGAGAAAATCTTCTCACAGCTGGCAGAATCCACCAAATTCTGAGGCATACGGCTGCTGCATTTATGCGACCGACCACTCCATACGGCCGCTCATTTCATGCGGTCGCCCATCTTCATGCGGCTGTATCCTTTATGCGGCCGCCCATCGTCATACGGCTGCATCCTTTATGCGGTCGCCCATCAGCATGCGGCTGCCTATCCCCATGCGGCTACCCACCTTCATGCGGCTGTTCATCCCTATGCGGCTGTCCATCTTCATACGGCCATTCATCCTCATGAGGCCCACTCATATGCGGCTCTGTCAAGATGACCCAGTGGAGACACGTGGCACTTTTTACGACGACTGAGACACATGGCAGTCTTATCTTCCTGGAATTATGGGTGTTAATAAATCATAACAAAATCAGATTTGTTGCAATCACTATAATTGCCCAGATCAAGTCAAATCGAACAAATTAGACACGTGGCAAACCATCACAAGTCGCGAATATTCATGGCAATCAACATTTATTGCCCACAGAGATTTGATGCAATCTACATTAATTACCTAGATTTGCCATAATCAGAATGAAGGGCCAAGATTAATTGGTCCTTAACTGTCGATATATCATGGAGGTAATCATTGCAAACCCTAATGATTGCATCCCACTCCTATAAATAGTAAGGTGCTATTCCCTTGCAGTGAGGACCTTTTTTTTGAGGGGAGCACCAGAGCACCAGGAGGACTTAAAAAGAGAGAATAAGGAGAGCATTTCTTCAACGCCAAGCAGATCTTCCCCGGAGCCAAGGCAGCATTCGATCGTCCAAGGAGTAAGGCAGAGCTGCCGTCGCTTTCCCGAGCCTCTACCGTCACCCCCAGAATCTAAAATAAACAATTGTACTTAGATTATTGTACCTAGGTTTTCGTCCCTAGGCTTTCTTTGTACAAACGAGTTTGAATTGTGAAGTAAAAGTCCAGTCCTCCGATAATTGTTCTGTTCTTTTATATTTCATGGCAAACAGTAATGCCATTGTCGAACTACGATATAGTACTCGGTATGGATTGGTTGAGCAGGCACCACGCCAGCATTGATTGTAGAGGGGGTAGAGTTCTCTTCAGAGCGTCGGGGGAGCCAGAGTTCGAGTACTCTAGACGTCAGGCGGAGCAGAGTAGCAGAGTTTTCTGCAGAGTCTCAATTGAGGAGCAGGCGATTCCACACCCCTTGATAGCAGAGTATATGGATGTTTTTCCAGAGGAGTTGCCTGGATTGCCACCAGACATAGGCATTGAGTTCTCGATAGACTTGGTTCCAAGAGCGGAACCTATCTTTCAGCATGTCTATCGGGTGAACAACAGTGAGTTGGTGGAGCTGAAGAAGCAAGTGGATGAGCTGCAGGATAAGGGCTTCATCTGTTCGAGTTTGTCGCCATGGGGTGCACCAGTATTGTTTGTGCCGAAGAAGAAAGGGTCAGTATGGATCTGTATTGACTATAGGGCACTCAAAAACCTCACGATCAAGAACAAATACCCACTGCCATGGATCGACGATCTTTTTGACCAGTTGAGCAGAGCTCGGGTATTTTTCAAGATTGATCTGAGGTCGGGATATCACCAGGTGAAGGTGAAGATGGAGGATATTCCCAAAACCGCTTTCAGGAAGCGGTACGGACAATTTGAGTTTTTGGTTATGCCTTTTGGGCTAACCAATGCACCAACAGTGTTTATGAACCTAATGAACAAGGTGATCCACCAGTACCTGGATCAGTTTGTGGTGGTGTTCATTAACGACATCTTGGTATATTCTAAGACTGAGGAGGAGCACGAGGAGCACTTGAGGATAGTGCTAGAGACACTCAGGAAGGAGCAGCTTTATGGGAAGCTCTCTAAGTGTGAGTTCTTCTTGGACAGGGTAGACTTTTTGGGGCATGTGGTGACTGGAGATGGTATCTCAGTTGACCCCAAGAAGATTGTAGCAGTTGAGGCATGGAAAGCGCCGATATCAGTGGCAGAGATTAGGAGTTTCCAGGGGTTGCCAGGATATTATAGGAGATTTGTGCAGGATTTCTCTCGGGTTGCAGAGCCGTTGACTCGGTTGACCCGGAAGGATGCTGAGTATGTTTGGTCAGAGGAGTGTCAGGCAGGTTTTGATGAGTTGAAGAAGCGGCTTACGATAGCTCCGATTCTGACATTGCCTTCAGGATCAGGGGGATTCACTATTTATAGTGACACTTCAGGGAAGGGGCAGGGTTGTGTCTTGCAGCAGCATAGGAAGGTGATTGCCTATGCTTCCAGGCAATTACGTCCCCATAAGAAGAACTACCCTACCCACGACCTGGAGCTGGCAGCAGTGATATTTGCTCTGAAGTTGTGGAAGCAATATCTGTTTGGAGAGAGGGTGGAGATTTTTAAAGATCATAAGAGCTTAAAGTATGTGTTCACTCAGAAGGAGCTGAACATGAGGTAGCGCAGATGGCTAGAGTTGATGAAGGACTTTGACATATTATTTTAGTATCACCCAGGGAAGGCCAACGTGGTTGTCGATGCCTTGAGTAGGTATCCGACAGCTACGTGTTTGACGATGGACTGTTACTTTCTTGCTGATTTGGAGAGCCTGGGATTGAGGTGATCGTGCCCGGGGTGCAGATGCAGATGTGGGGCATACAGATTCAGTCGGACTTGATAGAGGGGATCAAGGTGACACAGTTTGAGGACGTTGCTCTGTGGTATCTCCGAGAGCAGGTTCGAGCTGGATTGGTGGATGGCGAGTTTTCTCTTGCAGAGGATGGTGTCTTGAGGTACGGTTCCAGGTTATATGTGCCCAACGGAGAGCTCAGGGAGCAGGTTTTGCAGGAGACCCACAGATCTCAGTACTCTATACACCCTGGTGCCAACAAGATGAACCGAGATCTAAGGGAGCATGTTTGGTGGTCCGGGATGAAGTGGGTGGTGGCTCGCTTCGTATCTAGGTGCTTGGTCTGTCAACAGGTCAAGGCAGAGAGGAAGAGGCCCGGTGGATTATTGCAGCCGCTGCCCATTCCCGAATAAAAGTAGGAGCATATTATTATGGATTTCGTATCAGGATTGTCGCATACACCAGGAGGGAAAGACGCAATTTGGGTCATCGTTGACAGGTTGACCAAATCGGCCCACTTCTTGCCATTCAAGGTGGGTACGTCTACAGAGAGGCTTGCGTAGATGTACATACGGCAGATAGTCAAGATTCATGGAGTTTCGGTCAGCATTATCTTGGATCAGGATAGTCACTTTACTTCCTATTTCTGGAGGATTCTGCAGACTAGCTTGGGCACTCAGCTCAAGTTTAGTACCGCATACCACCCCAGACGGATGGACAGTCAGAGAGGACTATTCAGACGCTCGAGGATATGCTGCAGACGTACGTCTTGGACTTTGGAGGTTCCTGGGAGGATCATCTACATTTGGTGGAGTTTGCTTACAATAACAGTTTCCAGGCCAGCATTGAGATGTCACCTTTCGAGGCTCTGTACGGGCGTAGGTGTCGTACACCCTTATCTTGGGATGATGTTGGTGAGCGAGCTTTACTGGGGCCAGAGATGGTTGTTGACGCAGTCGAGAAGGTGAATCTCATCAGGGACAGACTTCGCGTGGTAAAGGACAGACATCGACACTGCGCCGATAGCCACCGGAGGCCCTTGGAGTTTGAGGTACATATTAGAGTAGGATTCGATTTAGGTTTGATTGTTTGTGTTTTGATTGATCATGTTTGTTTATCATAATTAAATTGAGACCTTGCTTGTGATTAGGTTGGAGACCAGGTTTTCTTGAGGATATCTCCGACTCGTGGTACAATACGTTTTGGTGGAGGCGGAAAGCTTAGCCCGCGCTTCATCGGCCCTTTCGTTATCAACGGGAGAGTCGATGACATGGCATACAGGCTAGACTTGCCACCTGCACTAGTGGGGGTCCACAACGTATTCCATGTATCATAGTTGAGATGGTACGTTGCTGACCCTAGCCATGTGCTTGATCATTCAGAGATTGAGGTTAGACCTTCTCTTAGCTATCCAGAGCAGCCAGTGGAGATACTGGATCGACGGAAGAAGGTTCTGAGGAATCAGGTGATACCTTTGGTTCGCGTCGCATGGAGGCATCATTCGCCAGGAGAGTCTACCTGGGAGCGGGAGGATGAGATGCGCGAGCGATACCCATATCTTTTTGGACCGTGAGGTATACTTTCTATCCTTCTCATCAGTTGCATTTCGCCTTTCAATTTCGAGGACGAAATTATTTTAAGGAGGGTAGATTTGTCACTACCATATTTCTAGTTTGAGGGTATTTTTGTCATTTTTGAGGTTATTTGAATTTATTATAATTTATTTGAATTTATGGGAATTTTTAGGATTTATTTTGGAATTATTTGAATAATGGTTGACTAGGTTGACTTTGACTAGTATTGACCTTGGTAAACTAATCTAGAAGCTAACCCTAGTTGTGTTTGGACTTTATTAGGTCATGTGACCCTAACCTAATATTAAGTTAATTCCTAATAGGCCAATTAGAATTTAAGTTAGAATAGTTAAGTCATAAGCCATAACTTATGGTTGAACCATTAATTAGTAACTTAGCACATAGGGGCCCAAACCCCAACCCATTAGCTAACCCTAACCATAATTCACTCTATGGTCGGCCACACTAGCATAGGGAATCCCATCCTATAAATACTCTCTTCCATTAGGGCTAGCCTCTTTAGGAAAGTTCATTTGGAAAGAGAGGTATGTACCAACTTCATTAATTCATAAAAAATCTAAATTAATTCCTTTTTCCCTCAAACAAATTGCAATAGATTTTAATTTAGGTATTCTTGTTTTTGGTGTATTTTATTCTCAGTTTGATAGCAATTTGGTAAAGTTTGGGAAGCAAGGAGACACCCCCTCTTTTGAGCTTTTTGAGGAGTTTTGACACCTATAGGTAAATCACTAAAACTCTATATTAGATGCTGCTATTTTTGTATATGGACCTAGATCTAAGTGTCCCCTAACAAACCCGAGATTTTTGTATGATTTTGTGTCCATTTCGTGTCCTAAATAGACACGTATCAGCCCACTAGTTAAGGTGTTTGATGAAATTCTCCAAAGGGCATTTCGATGTGGTTTTCAAATTATTTCTGAATAGGAAATTGTGTTTTGATGTGGCTTACATGATTCTGGTCGACTGGGATTGATTTGGTATCGTGTCGTATCGGTTTGGACACGTGCACACGCGGGTGTACACACGCGCGCGAGCAGTGTGCTTCCCCTGCTGCTCGGGGTCGTTTGCACGCGGAATATGCCACGTGGACACGTGCCACTTGGCACGGAGGCGGGGGCACCCACTGACAGGCTCTTTCGAGTCTCACGACACCTCGTGTCGTATCGGACACGAAATCCGTCGTGCACCAATTTTCCACTACACGCGCACTTATTGTCAGTGAGCACTGATACGGCTCGTATAGTTGGACACGACGACATGTAGGTGCAAATCAGGGTGACACAAATCTAGGTGGATACTAGGCGAACCCACAGACATGAGCACGAGATTTGATTCGTGTCGTGTCGTGTCCTAGACAATCTGGAACTGTAATGCCTGTGGTTCGTATTACGTATTTCTGGAATACGTGTACGTATTTTATTCTTGTATTACATGATTTTCTGGCTTGGCATTTCCTTCTTGGCTTGGTCTATTCCTGGTTCGAGTTGGTTGGTTCGGCTTGGTTTGGTTTTGATTGGGTTCATGATGAACCAATGTGAACCCCCTACCCACCACCACCATTTGTATTTATTAGCCCTCTTCATTCTCTCTCTTCATTTATCATCTTCTTCTTCCTCATTTACTTCCTTACCTACCAGAGAGAGGAGAGAGAGGTCTAGGCAAGTGCAACTTGCTTCATGAAGGAACTCCAATTTTACTACTTTATTCTCTTCCTTACCACATTCTAAAGAACTTTAGAACTTGGCATTTTCACTTTCCATGGCTAGATTCTTGTAGATCTACATTTACCTTATTTTCAGATTTTATGGGTTTTGTTCTACTTAATCCTGTTATTTCTGAGTTTTGAGGGTTCTATGTTGTAGAGAATCTCGTTCTACCCCATTTTGACCTATGGAAGTTCGGATTTGGGCTCCGGATGATGGAGTTGTGGAGCTTGAGAACTTGGCTCTCATGATGTTCTTCCTTTCAGAAATTTGGAGAAGATGAACTATGCTTAGACTTGACTTGACCGCATGACAATTCATGCGGCAAGTGATTCGGCCGCATGAGACTCTCAGCCGCATAGGCTGGATCTCACTTCCTGAGCCGCATGGGCTCATTTTCCATCGGCCGCATATGTGCCCATCTCCTTGAGCCGCATGAACTCTACCACTTGCGGACCGCATAGGCCCTGATATTCGAGCCCCATGAGAACCCCCAGACCCAGCCGCAGGGACTTCTTAATCCGGGCTGCATGACCCTGATTAATCCCAGCCGCATATGCATCCTTTATATCCTTAGCCGCTTGGGCTTCTACTGAACCGCATGCGCCCTCGTCCCCCTGAGCCGCATGCGCCCCTCTTGTCTTGGCCCTATGGGTTCCAGTGACCCGGGCCGCATGCGCTCACCTAATTGAGCCGCATGTGTCTTGCCCTTCTCTTGGCCGCATGAGGTTGAGTCCCTTATCAGCCGCATATGCACCCTTCACTCCCTGCCGCATAAGCAGCCATGTTGACCCAGCCGCATGAGCTTCTATAAGCCGCATGCGCCTCCTTCTATACCCAGCCGCATGATACTACACTTCCCAGCCGCATGGACCTGAACTCCTTCTTAGCCGCATGGGCTTTTCCCTTATCAGCCGTATGCGCCTGATACCATCCAGCCGCATGGGCTGTTCCCTTCCCAGCCGCATGAGATCCATCCTGGCCGCATGTGCCTTAGCCGCATGGCTCTTCTATAGCCCTGCATATTGATATTTTATTAGATATTTAACGTCCATTTTATATCCTTACGCCTTTTGTCCTGAACTTGAAATCATGAATTCATTTGATATGTTTGGAATTGATAATGGAGCACGACCTGATAGTGACCCGTAGTGGTGCACTCCTGACAAGTAACCTGACATGACCTGATAGTGGCCCGTCGTGGCGCACTCCTGACAAGTACACCTGACATGATTATCTTGAACAGCTGTTGCGACGACTACCTGACATGACATGACCTGTATAATTAATCCTGGACACCGTGGGCGATTGTGCTTGTACAAATAATCCAGTCCTGTCTTGCATCATGTCTAGAAGGGGAATCCTGAGTACCACGGTCAGGAGTACCTACTAAAATGGACTAAGGCTAATAACTTGATTAATACATTAGTCATGACGAGATTTTCCAGCTACAGGCAATCTCGTTACCTGGGCACGCCTTGGGATCTGTAGTCTGCCGTCGAGTAGGGCACATTTCCAGCACACTGTCATGTGTTGCACCCTTCTAGTTACCTAAGGGTACATTCGTTTCCTGGACGGTGTACCCACCTGAATTCAACTCTAAATCTTTTAACCCGGGTAACCTGGATGGACTGCAGGACTTGTGGCTGTGGAATAATCTCATTGCATCTTGTTAGTAATTAGGCTTGTGATAACCCTAGTTTGTTAAAGTATCAAGCCGTAGTTCTTGCTTGGCCGTGAAATGATTGGATGGAGTCTAACCAGTCTAGTCTTGTCCTGATTCTGTTCCAGATTACTGCATGACCAGAATGCTTGTATTTATTTTACCGATAAATGGTGAGAATTCTAAGTTCTGTTCAGACGAAGGGTTACAACCCCGGTCCTTGTTTGGTTTACGGATTGTAACCTGGTTATCTGAATAGTTCCATGGTTATCTCGTCGTATATCATCCTGATGTATTTTCATTATTTCCAGTTCTTACTTTAATTATATCTTATGCTGATTGCTGATTTTAGTTTCTAAGTGAAGCTTCCTTTGTGGCACTTGTTCTTTCTGGGATCTGACCCAGCTGATTTTGTGTGGCCAGATTTCGGAGCAGCTCCAGAGGATCTACCGACCTTCCAGCCAGATGGTGGCTACTAGACGGAACCCTGGCAACGAGTGGGTTTATTTTTGATCTCCCACTTTATTGTAAAAATATTCTTTTGAGGCGTTTAGCCGACGAGCACCTGTTTAGCTCGATTGCACTTTACTTACTGTCTGCCTACGTGCTGTAACATGATTGACAGATCCTAGGGTTGATCATGTATGACTAAACTCTTGCTAGTCCTAACATCTTGTAACGACTAACTTCATGATCAACTGAATATGTAATGTTTGGGACGCCTTACTATTGTATATTTAATGATCATACATCTTGTAACTTTTACTTACTTGCTTGTGATTGAGACAATAGGCTGTTCATGACCTTAAGAGACTGCTGGCTTGTAGATAAACCCTCATGTATCCTAGACAGCCGTGACCGTATAGCGAGGTGGGTTGCACTTCTATATATGTAGCTGGCTATGTCTGCCCCCGCTCTCCAGTATTCTGGTTCTGGGGCGTGACAGGAACACGTGCACGACACTGTGTGTTTTGTGTCTGTGTGTGTGTGCTGTTTTTGTGTCTTAATCTATTTGGACACGTTGTGTCATTGTGGTGGGACACGAACAGCATATTGGACACGAGCACATTATTGTTTATCATTACCAACCAATAATTTCACAATTTAGTTTGTTTTAGGTATCATTTTCCAATTTATTCTAAAAACCTGATACATGTTCATTTCAGTATTTTTTTTCCAGTTTTCAAATCTGGATTTTGGCATCCATTTTAGTTAGTTTAAAAATTGTTAATTACATGTTTAAGTCCCTAATATTGTTTTCCTATAAGTAATCTAACTGTATGCCAATTTTGGGATGAATTTGTGGTGTTTTGATTTCGAAATTGATATGTGAAAACTGTAACTTGGTTGGACTGAAAACTGGGATTAACTGAGAATAAACTGAATTGATTTCCCTTTCCCTTTTTAACTGAGAGCTATGTGAAGTCTAAAATTACATTAGTGAACTGTCAATATGTTTGGCTTCTCTAATCCTAAACACTGAGTTTTGTTGTACTGATATTACACATGCTGCCTGCAACATTGGGTTCCCTTCCTATTTTCTGAAAATTGAAACCCTATGATTTCCTCTTCATACACTCTTCATCATTCATACACACAACACTGCCATGTCCTGTTTCCAGATTGCATATACACACACTATTTCATGACCGTGAACCCTTCACTGTTTCAGATTTATGCCACATACACACACCCTCACACCCTCATGCCATCTCACACACACACACACACAAGTGTCTCACTAACACACACACATACACATTGCTTTCCTCTCCCTTTATACACATGTATGTATATATATATGTATGTGTATCTAATATATAAAGTATATTATGTATTATGTAGGTATCATATATATTATAATATATGTGTGTGCTATTATATCTATATTATATATATGTATGAATGGTATACATATAGGTAGCCATGAGTATATATATATGTACGTGTATCTAATATATAAAGTATATTATGTATTATGTAGGTATCATATATATTATAATATATGTGTGTGCTACTATATCTATATTATGTATATGTATGAATGGTATACATATAGGTAGCCATGAGTATATATATATATGTATGTGTTATGTGATTTCCATGTGTAGGCCTAGATGCAATATAGGCTGTATGATGTTGGTTTGACTTATGTTGTATAGGTTGTATGGACTTGCTATACTAGCATAGGCTAGTTTAGCCTTGATTAGACTAGTGTAGACTTGTTTAGACCTAGAATGACTTGGTTGACCTAATTTAGACTTGTTGGACCTAGTTTGACCATAGTTGACCTAGTTTGACTTCTAGGGTTGACCAGAGTTGACCAAGAGTTGACTTTGGCCTAGATTGACCTAGATTCATGTAGAATGTATTGTAGTGCATCTTATTACCATTCTGGACATGTTATGACTTGTGCTGTTCTAAATAGGAGCCAGACACCACTCCTCGGACAGTACTTTCATCTTGGACACTCAGATACCAGGTGAGTACATTCTCTGATCATTTCATATCCTGTTTAGAATTATCTTCCTGCTTTAAATTACTTTACTTGATACTGTCACATTAGTCACACGGATTAGTACTATATGGATCCCTTCTTGAGATGTTATCCCCTCAGGGAGCATCGGATACTACATGTTCTGTGCGTTTCACTTACATGGTGTATCACTATGCTTCACGTTTCATTGATCACTTGTGACATATACTCTCATGATCACAGAATCTTTCTTGAATCACCCATTTATAGGAATTCCCAGAATCACCCATTTATGGGCCTACCATGTACCAACCCTTATGGGCCTTTGCATGGAATCATAACATAACCTGGCTGGATCCTTATGTATTGATTGGGGGTACGGAGGAGTAGAAGTAGACATGTGAATAATATCCAAGTAGTGTAGTTTCCAGAATCACTCCATAGTATAGTTTCCAGAATCTCCTATGCCATTCACATGTTTATATTGTACTCTGACTCACTAGCCACTGATAGTTTTCTATTTACAGTATATATTTCCATTACAACTTTCTCTGTTTACATCCTGTACTTTCTTTCAGTTCCTGTATCTTACTTTACTGTATGATTATATTTTCTAACCTGCTATGAACTGTTGAGATGTATTGTGCTCGCTCTTGTCCTGACTGGACCTGTTAAAAGTATTACAGAGGACGAGGAGGAGGCCTGTGTGGATACCTATTACGGTGCTACCTTAGATGAGTGCTTGGACCTGGACCAGCAGCAGGTCCCACTAGCAGTGGATGACACACCTCTAGGCTAGGATGTTTTTCATTTACATTACTCTCTGGATGATTGTATATATTTGATACTTGGGATATGTATTAATCTTAGACACTTAGACTCTCTGTTTGTACTCGTGGATTTCCTTTCTTTTCAGCAGTATCTATCTATCTATCTATCTTCTATCTTATCTTCCTGTCTTAGTTGTGATTGTGTTTACTTTCTACTATGTCACCCCAATTCGGGGAGTATAAACTGTTTAGCATTATATTGTTAGAAGTTGTGACCTAGGACAGCATTCTACCGCCGACACTGTGGCGTAGGCTGGACGTACCTACTTCTCGTGCCCTTACTCTAGGGTGGGGGTCGTGACAGCCAGCCCTCCTCAAACTTCTTCAGAGTACGTTCCAGGTTAGCAGAAGCTCTGGAAATCCTTTCGGCATCCTGAATAATCAGCTCTTTGTCCGTACGAGAAGCTTCAAGCTCAGACTCCAAAAAGGCCAGCTTCTTCTGAAGATCGAGAATCTGCTCCCTTGTATCGATTACTCCCTGGGAGGCGGCCGCTTCCCGAGCCCTGCAAACCTCACTCCGGTGGCTCAGTTGGTCGTACAAGAGAGACAGGTCGCCAAGGTCCTATATTATAACCGGCTTAGATGTATCTCGCGCGAGCCTTATCTTCTCTAGGGCGGTGGTGAGGAACCCCCGCTCCTGATCAATTGCTGCAGACAGATCAGCTTGTCGTAGCACTTGAAACTGGGCCACAAGTTAATCAACCTCCAATAGTTTGGGCTCCAGAAGCGCAGCTATCCCTGTCCCGCCGGGAAGGGTTTTGAGAATGTCAATTTGGCCTTGGGCATATTGTCAGGCCAAGGCGAAAGGGGTCCCCCGTTCCATAGCAGCATCTACTCCTCTCTTCAAATGGCGGTAGAAACTATCAACCAGATCCTGCGATGCCTCATCCAGAACTTCCGGAGAGAACGGTGTCAAAGGAAGTGTGGCTGGCAGTGTCGAAGAAGACGCAACAGAACTTGCCGCCCCTGCCACAAGGAAAATAAATTCTGAGCGAAAGGACGCTTGAACATCGGCCAATTCTTCCTCCGTGGCCCGAACAATCTGGATACTCGGTAAAGCTGAGAGGTCAACCCCCAAAGTCATAGGAGCAGAGGAAGATGCAGGGACCATTGCTCCCTGCCCAGGCTGTGCCGCCATATGACCTCCCGAACTTGATCCGACGGGAGGCCCCTCAAGACAAACCGGAAGAGGAGGGGGCACGCTTCCCTCCACCAGATTCCCTCTGGCAGAGCCTACCTCAACAATGTCCGTCATCGGCACTGAAGGGGCAGGACCTGTATGTCCAGAGCTACCATCAATCAGTCTAATCCGAAGGATGTGATGATAGAGCGAATGGGTCTCCTCATTAGTCAAAATTTGGCTCATCTTACCAGGGGAGGGTTGTGGAGGCTGAGGTTCGCTCACAACTGCCATAGTCCCCTCACCAGTAACCTCCAAGCTGAATCCAGCTGGCTCTTCTGTCCCAGCCGCCCCGAAAGGAGGTACGACTGGATCAGCGTCACCTTGATGGAATTCAGCAGTTTCGGGGACAGGTTCATCGGTGCCCCCGTCGTCTCGAGTCGCAACCTCAGCAATGTGAGATCCCTCAGCCGCAATCGAGAGAGCCCCGGCAGAAATAATCCTAGCACACATGTCATTGATCAAAGTGTTCAGGGCTGGATCAACTTCAGAAACAGTGGCCGGTTCGCAAGATACCTCTTCTTCTGACGCCTGCGAGAGGAAAAGAAAATGATTAAGGTCAATGTTCAGGAGAAAAGAAGAACTGAATAAAGATAATAGTAGCTCGATTTACCTCTGAAGCGGGGTCGACGTCCTTGCTTCTCTCCTTTATAGTTAACTTGTGACGTCTGGTCGTAGCCCATTTTCGGGAGTAAAGAATACCGCCAACAGGGGAGATTTGCCTGCTACATTTTCGTACATGACTGGTGCAACAGGCGGCTGATCCACCACCATCTCATCTGACATAATAGGCGGTTGATCCGCCCCAACATCTTCTACCGGATGGAAAGAGTTATCTGTATCATGCTCATCATTCTCTTTATCCGCAGTGGTAGACTCCGAGTCAGGCAAAGGAACTGTGTTCTCCTTCCTCTTCCTCTTCTTAGACCCCTTGGGCTTCTCCTCCAAGCCTGTACCTACGATAAAACTGGTACTCGGGTCGAAATTAACGGGAGGCTTATTCGCTGTAACATGATATAAGGCCGCCATATATAAAATCTTCCCTGGCACTTCGCCATCAGGGACTAAAAAGGTAGTTCGGGTATGAACCGTGTCGTAATAATGCCATGCCCTGACACCGTCCAGGACGCTACCTTCGAAGCCTAGGCAAGAGCTGGGACTGTCCAAGAATAGCTGGCTATACCCGAACTGGCGGGAAAACCTGCTGGGCAAGTAGGGCTCCAAGTAGACGTTGTTACGATTACGATATACCGGGTGCGCTGGGCAGATATAACGCAGCCAAAGGAGCATTTTTTCAGGTAAGAGGAGAGGGGATTCAGTACCATCAACATGTGCGCTCCTTACCTCTACAGCAATAAAACGAGGTACGGACATAAAAAAGTCGTATCCGTCCACTCTCGCCAGCGCTCTCTGACAGGCTGGCATGGTGCTGTACTCCCAGGGCTGATGGTAGAATCGAAAAATGAAAGCGTCATCAGCCGTAACGCCATCTTCTCTTCCAGGCCTCATCAAAGACCGGCAGTGTATTAACAGCCACCCCATTAGATAGTGGTATGGCAGCTCTACGTGCTCAAAATCCATCGCCGTGTCACGAGTGATGACCTTGGACAAAAAGGTACGAAGGCCATGGTGTATGCTGCATACTATGGCCGGAAGAAGGGCCAATTTGACCCTAAAAACCAGCTTTACGGCGGGAAGGATAAAGTGGCGACTGATCCTCTCAATATAACCTGCCCCTCCGTAGACTACGCAGTTCCGCTGCCACACCATCAGAAATCCTGCAAGGAGCGCCTTCTCCGACAGTCGCTGAGTACCATGATAAAAATAACTAAAGGAGTCAGTCTTACTCCCAAAGGTGTCGCCCGTAGACCTTGATCTCTTGGCAGTCGACACCAAGTGTTGAACCTCCTCATGAGTCTGAGGATCTCGGGAAAAAACCTGGCCTCTGGCACCGAGTGTGAAAAGGTATGTGACCCAGGTGGTGTGAGGAGTGCTCCCTTCCGAGCTACCGTCTTTCTTGATAGCCGTCTGATGACAAGTACTGTGGTGACATAACAATTCCCGATACACGACAACAAAGCCCGGGAACTACCGATCCAAATCCTCGAGTTCTTCGCTCGTAGGGGTGTACACTTCAAAGACTTCTTCTCCCCAGGGCAGCTTGGAGACAACGTACATCTCGTGGAGAGCAAGTCCCAGCTCCCCTCCAGGCGTGAAGAAGGTACCCATCCTCCGGTTGAACATCTCCAGGAGAGCCATGAACAACGATTTATTATGGGTAGACCATGACAGGTGCCCCGAATGGCGTGGTAAAGGCCGATCTCACGCAAGAAAGTCTCATACTTCCGCAGAATCTACGTGGTCAAGTTGGCCCACGTAGGGATAGGGTTTATCCAGTTCACCAACGCCAACCGGCTGACGGGATAAGACCCTTTTCGAGCAAGCTTGTTCGAGAAGGTATCAGCTTGGGTGAACGTAAAATTGGGACCCGTTACGTTTATGAAGGTACCCGGAGCAAGTCCCATCTCGTACCGACTGACCGGTTCCCTTCCCAGATACGCTGACCCCAAATTTCTATTGTAATGGATGTTTCCCACAAACAACCCTGACTTGCTGGGAGTCAAGGAGTCTACCATCTTTCTGTCTAGCGGTAGCATATTGAACCAGGACAAAGTAAAATGACGCTCTATCGGAAGGATATGGATCTCCACCCCATCAAGAGTAAAGTCCCAGCTCTCGAATATATCTAGCGCCCGGGTGTTCTTCACAGACAAAGCATCCCCGAAGAGGAATGCAGGCTTCAGGGATTCCCCCTCCAATTGTTCCGAGTTTATCATGGCACAGAGGAAGTGAAAGGACTACTTCTTGATAGCATTCAGCCTCTCCAAAGGCTCTTTTGGGAGCTGGTTCGTCATATACTCGACTATATGATCGTACCTATAGCCCATAGCAGATTGGGCGCGCCCCACCAGAAGTTCTCCAGCAGCATTCACTGGCATATTCACTGAAGAAGGAAAGAAAGAAACAAATCAAAAGATGGCTAAAACGAAACTACTGAGTGCTTGGCTTACATGAGCTTATGCGGCTTTATTTAAAGACAAGCTTATGCGGCTCTATTTCAAGACAAGCTTACGCGGCTCTATTTAAAGACGAGCTTATGCGGCACCGATTAGCGTAAGCCTATGCGGCTCTGCTTAGTGTGGGCTTATGCAGTTCTACTTAGCGGAGCATTATGCGGTTCTTTTCAGAGGAGCTCATACGGCTCGATGCAGCATAGCCTCATGCGGCCCAGTTCAAACGAACTTAGGCGGTCCTGTTTGAGGGAGGCTTCATGCGGCTAGATTCAAAGGGAATCATGCGGCTCTGTTCAAAGGGTCATCATGCGGTCCAGTTTGTGAAGCGTCTAGACGGCCACTAGACAACTCCCATACGGTTCGGACATGGGATAAACCCCCATGCGTCTCGGACATGGGATGCACATGTGACCCATACAAATTGAACAGTTTGACGAGGATGAGGAACGCATTAAAGGCTTGTGCATAAATCATGCAACAGAGCCGTCTTTGTTTCAAAGGATACGATCTGCCCAAACCCTTACCAGCAACCGGGGGGGGGGGGGTGAACGTCGGGGTGGACTTCAGGCGCCGGGGCTGACGAAGAAGCCACACCCTTTCCCTTCGCCGCGGTTGTGGAAGCTTTGGAGGCCATCGTCGATTGATGATCGGAGAAGGAAAGCAAAGACAGTGGCTTAAGGAAAGAGAAGGGGAAGACAAAAGAAGGCAAAGAAGTTTTTCTGTCCTAAAAGTACCCCTATTTATAGGCAAACATGGGGGGGCACGTGGACCGATAAACCGCTTCGGGTCTTGTGCTGCAGGCAAAACCGACTCCTCAGATTTCGCCCTTCTCGTAAAGAAGATTCATCCAGGGCATAAAATCCAAATATTTAATGAATGAACTCTTGGGATTCCCCCAAAAAGACGGCTCTAAAAAATGAATTAAGGGCAATTAATAAAACGCACATGAGACAGGGAGCCCATGCGGCTAGGGAGTCCATGCGGCCAGACAGGCCATGCGGCCATGAACATCCTATGAGGCCAACGGAGCTCATATAGCCATGCTTCTTATTCAAAGTATTTCAATTTTTCAAATTGAAAACTTTGAAGGGAGTTTTGTAGAAGCATGGAAAAGAACAAGAAAAGCCTATGCGGCTCAAAACAGAAGAAGCCAATGCGGATCAAAACAGAAGGAGCCTCATGCGGCTCAGGAATCTATCAGAGCCTCATGCGGCTCATAACTCTTCAATAGCCTCATGCGGCTCAGGAAAGAAGCACGTGACCCTATGCAGCTTGCCTTTACAGCTGGCCATAAAGTGACTGCTCCCATTAAAAGCTCTGACATAAAGTGATAACTCTGACATTAAAGTTGAAATGATGAACTTCGACATGACGGCGTATTCCTCAGGAAACGAAGAAAATCTCATATACAGCTGGCACGATCCACCAACTACAAAGCTTCCTATACGGCTGCCACCACCCCATGCTGCTGATGCTCTCATGCGGCTCGGAGCGTGAAGACCCTCGTCATGCGGCTCAAATCCTAAGAAGTCACCCCATGCGGCCGCTGTTCTCATGCAGCTCAGATCGTGGGGATCATCTCCATGCGGCTCAAATATTGAGAGGCCATGTCCATACAGCCTTGACATATGGCTAGTCTTATACGGCTCAGTTGGAAACCACCCCCATGCGGCTCAGATTTTGGAGACAACACCTATGCGGCTGCCACCTTCATGCGGTTCAAAACCTAAGAAGCTACCCTCTTGCGGCTGTGGCTCGCGGTTATGACACGTGGCAGAAGATCAGTTTCCCATGTGAATCAAGAATTATCAACAAATCCCAATAACCAGATTAAGTGCAATCATCGTAATTACCCGAATCAAAACAGATTTATTGCAAGCATACGGAGTAAACACATGGCAGGAGATCCGAGCTTCCAAAGATTCATGACAATCAACATTGATTGCCCAGACGGATTTTACACAATCAGCATTAATTGTCCAGATTCGTTGCAATCAAGATTAGTGGTCCAGGTTAATTGCCAACAAAATAGGATCAAGGAGAATGGCAATTAAATCCCCAAGCCGTCGACCTTTTTAGGACAATCATTGCAAATCCTAATGATGACACCCCACTCCTATAGATTGCAAGGTGTCATTCCCTTGCAAAAGATCCCCGATCCAAACCGAAAAAAATATAGCAAGGTGCTATTCCCTTGCAAAAGAGATCCTCTCCACCCGGCTGGACACACAGAGAGACAAAGGTGCGCACAGAAGAGTCTTTCCATCTTGAGAGCAGTTCTTCACCGGAGCCAAGGCTATGTCTGATCGTCCAAGGAGTAAGGCAGAGCGGCCGTTGCTTTCCCGAGCCTCTACCGTCACCCCCCAGAATCAAAACTAAATAATCGTACTTAGATTGTTGTACCTAGGTTTTCGTCCATAGGCTTTCTTTGTACGAGCGAGTTTGTATTGTGATATAAAAGTCCAGTCCTCCCATATAATTGTTCTGTTCTTTTATAATCAATGGCAAACAGCTCCAAGAGAATAGGACAATTCATTAATATATGTTATAACTTCTCTTCTGCTTTTCTCTAATAATTACCTTTCCTATGTGTACAATAGCTTAAGGTATCTTGTCTTCTTCTCACATCTTTTTGAAGGCTACTACAACTAGTGCCGATGAAAACAAATGTGCTCAACTCTTAACAGTGAGCTATTCTCCCTATCTTCTACTTAGATTTTAGAAGAACTCACCTACTAATTTTCTTCAAGGTTGGTCCCGACTTGGACCGACACGACGATGGAGGTATTATAGCATGGTTGTCGTATGGTCAATCTAGCGACAGTTCTGTCTTGCTTCTCCGACATAGGAAACATCCAATGTAGGGCTGGGATGTGGTCGACGAGTGGACGTCGGGATGGTCCTTAGATGCTTGCTGGCGCTCCTGGACGATCTTTTCGGCTACAAAACTCGAAAGGCAGCAATAGAGGTGAGTTTGCCGCGAGGGTGGTGATCGAAAGCTCAACGCAATACGCGTGAACACGTCGCGGCTCCACTGGTGCAGGGGTTGCGCGATCGACAAGGGAACGGCCCGAATACTGCCTGGACGCCGATGGAAAGACGACGAAGCTCTCTAGGACACAGGCACGATCGATGTCAGTTGAGACACCGGAGGTCCGAGGTCCCCGGGTGTGCAGCGGTGAGCATGAATGTTGTCGCCAAAGGGTGCTACGGAAGCTAGAGGAAGACTGAGAATAAGGAAGATGGAGAGGTGATATGGAGTTGATGGAACAATGTTAGGTGAACAAGAATGCGGCTAGGTTTTTCCTTTGGTGCGGTTGTTGTAGATATATATATTGGAAAGAAGGAGTATAGTTGGGCTTGGCCTGGTTAAGGCCTTAAAGTCCATATATTGAGGCAAACAATTATTCACTATATAAATGCACCAATATATACTATATATATTAGTGGTAGGTCAAAAATATTTTATACTACCTACGTGAGCAAAAGAGAATTCATCAGCAACAGTACTATCAACAATAACACTATAACCTAGACCTATTTGATTATAAGCATTAATCGGCAATGGTAATAACAATTTATATATGCTAACCTTACAGGACAAAAATTAGTTTTTTTTTATAAATATATACAACAAATTTGGGAGAATAAATTTGGTAAAGGTTTTACACGTGCCGCCACTGTTGTTGTTGCTGGAGGTAGGGCCAGGATATTTGACCTTATCTTCTTCCTCTGGGATGTGTAATCCCAGCTGGCGATCCTTTTTCAAATTTGTCGCTGTATTGGTAGCACTTATGATGAAGGTCGTCCAATCCCTGAACTGATCGTCATCCATCCAGAGGCTAATTGCGGGGAGCAACTTCTTCTGGCAGATTTTAATCAAGGAGCTCTCGGGATTACCTTCGTGCAATCTCATTACGGTTTGGCAGAATCGCTCGATATTGTTCCTTGTTAGCTCCCTCTCTCCTTAAACGACGTCCATGAGAGATGACATCGTTACATCATGCCCTACTTCATAGAATCTTTCCAGGAACATGTGCATGAAGCCGTCAAAGGAATGGATGTAGTTGTCGAGAAGATTGCAGTACCAGTCGAATGCGATCCCCTCCAATTCTCCGATGAATAATCGTGTGAGGGTGGCATCACTATACGACAAGTGGTCAGTTGTGACTTTAAAGTAAGTCATGTACCAACTAGCAGAGGTCTTCCCTGTAGGAACGAAATCGTAAAGCAGAATACTCTAGAAGGAGGTGAATAGAGTAGGCAGCAAAATATTGCTAACTAAAAAACTCGTTAGCAGTAAGATCACAAATATAATTATAATCACAAAATAAATGACAGTAATAAAGAATGATCAGAAGGCAAACGCAAACACCGAGATTTATACTGGTTTTCTTCTTGTGAGGACTACTCCAGCCGGAAGAACTCTAGCTTCCAGTTGAATCCACTATTGGAAAATCTTGCAAGTTTTCATACGAAGTTCTTGCAACTTCTACAGACGCGAGCTTTGATACGAAGAACTCGACCAACTTCAATTTTTAAGAGTCAATCTTCAATTAAGCCTCTGATTACAATCGCTCTAAAACTTCTAGACCGCACCACACTGGCAAATCGACTAGAGGATTATAACTAGCTTGGGATTAGAAAATGGAAGCTTTTTAGAACTCTTTGGAAGAAATGTAAGCTTTATAAGAGAAGAGATTGAAAGTGAATTAGCGATTTGAAATGATCGAAATCCTTCTCTATTTATAGTTTTTCCAAAGGCAGAGCTCTGACAGAATTCGGACAGAACTCTTTGTAACAAACCACAACTGAAGGAAGACCAAGTTCAAAATCAAACGTTCATATAACGTTCAACTTGGCCGAACTCTGGCTGAACTCTGGCCAAGTTCTGTCAGGGTCTGGTCAGTTAATTTTGTGAAAAATAATTTTGGCTTTGTGAAAAAGTCCTTAAGAAACTTTTTGTAAAAATAGATATTTTTCAAAAACATAGGTGATTTTGAAAAGATAGATTAGTTTTGAAAAACGTTTACTGATAGCCTATTTGCCAGTACGACTTGGTATAAATGTATTTCTAGACTCAATAAAATAAAAAATTACATTACTTTGAAGGAAATACATTCTGAGGGGCAAACAGCTTCGATCTTGAACGGAGTAGATATCCATCTTTGATCAGTGTCCAAAATGTCGTTAGTAAACATCTGAATTGACTCGCATTTATATTGAGACAGAGTTTGATCAATTATTAAAATCAGGTTTGACCATGACCCATGGGCCAACAATCTCCCCCATTTTGATAATTGATAAACCTTGCCGATATAACATCTTGGTTTTGATCTATTCAAAAGTGTACCAAAATTACCGAGAGATAAAATGAAAAAAAATTGTTCATAACCTGTATTCCTGTATTCATGAAGATGTTAGATCTTATTTCTCCCCCGTTGTCACTTAGCAAAATATTTTTAAAGAGAAAGCTCCCCCGCAATAAATGCATAAGTAACAATCAGTGAAGAAACAAAAAATAGAAAAATATTCATCACAGGCACGGTATAAATATTTATAGGAAAATAAGAGAAACTAAAATGATATAAACAACACAGGCATGGTATTTGTTACAGGCAGTTTATATAAAACATAAAGAAAGATAATGCTATAAAGCTGAAACAAATAAAATGCTATGCTGAATAATAAAATAAAGTAAAACATATGCCAAACTGAGGCATAAAAACATGTCTATGAAGAGTCAGAAATTATATCTAAAAATAAAGTGTATTGATAATATCTTGGAATGACGGAGCATTTCCAAGTAAACATAAGACAAAATAGACAGTCTCAAACAGTAACATTTCAGAAATCATCATCCTCATCTTCATCATCATCGGCTGCAGTGCTAGCATGTCCAAAAGGACCAGCTCCAGAAGTGCCAGCTCCAGAAGTATGAGGAGTGACACCAGAAGTATGATACCAATCGTATGCGTTCCCTGGCTGGAACAGACAGTGGACCACCTCATCATTAATGCGATTGCCAGAAACAGAAGGGTCTCGAGGTAGAGAGCTAGCAGAGTGACCCATCTCTGTAATTCATAAATCGGCAAAGGAGTTGGAAATAGCCTGGAACCGAGTCACGTCACGAAACTTATGTTCCCTGGAAGTATCAACATAAAATGACTGCAGATCTGATAGATGCTGGTGAATACCCTCAAAGGTCATAGGGTAAGACTGAGGAGGACCAGGTGCTGTGGGAGTAGGTACATAAGGAGCAGGTGCAGTATGTGGAGGAACAGTGGCAATGCGGCGATGAGAGAGTTTGAGGAACATGGGCTCAGGGTCCAGAGCACAAGTGGATAAGTCAATATCGAATCTCTGAAAGATGCGTGGGATGATCATCGCATAAGAGAGGTTGCGATCTCTGCCGCGACATCTACCCATCATCTGAATGATAGTCTTAGGGGCAAAAAAAGGAATCTCCTTAAGAATATAATATAAAGCAGAAAGCCCAAGTGCAGTAACATCATCTTTTGAAGTGGAATTTGGAAGTAGAGTTGAATTGATGATGCGATATAATTCATAGTTAAACAAGTTCAAGTTATTGGCCTTGAACTTTTAAGGACGGGCACGTGTGGGCGCACAAAGCTCATTCTTGAAACTAACGAGAGTCGTACCATCAGGGAAATCAAAGTCAATATTGTCATCGAGCGGTGCACCTTCGTTTGGAAGACCAAGGATTTCTGCTAGCGATTCATTATTGAGCTCGATATCTATCCCATCGACACGAGTTCTCGCAGTAAAAGTGTCTAACACAAAATTATAGTAAAATAATCTAATGGCATTATTAGCTATAGAGAATTACAAAGTAACATAGTGATGTAACCCTAATGCCTCAAAGAAAGGATGGTGGTCAGGAAAGACAATCCATTTGATAGAAGATCCGGTACAAATAGTACGCATAATAAAATCGGCATACCAAAGTAGGTCTTGGTCGGGAGTTTTGAAATAAAACTCGTCCGATGCACCGTTATCCGATTAGACCAGAGAAAAAAGGGAATCCGTATGCGGATCAAAAGACGATGCCTTTTCACTAGCATTGGTCTTCTTCCTCTTGAAAGGATTGAATCCCTTAGGCATTCTATCCAAAAAACTAGAAAACCTAATAATTTGAAAGTGGAGGAGAGAAAGAATTATACCTTCTGAGAATCAGGTATGCTGTAGAGAACGAGATTCTCCGCACGAATAAAAATTTTGGACGAAGATCTCCACGTGGATTGGAATAAGGAAGGTGGAGAAGAGCTAGGATTTTCGGGGCACGGCTGCTGCTATTTTGACGAGATTTGGAAGAATAAAGAAGAGGGGGCCTCGGGTTCTGACTGGTACATATATATATCCAGCCGAACTCTGGCCGAATTCGGACCGAACTCGGGCCGAATTCGCCATGGTTTGCCTGGCTAAAAAAATTTATAGGGCCACATCTTTTTCATCAATTTGTTTCAAATGTTTAATTCAGAGTTTAATAATTTTAAATTTCAAATAATACTGTTTGCCATGAATTATAAAAGAACAGAACAATTATATCAGAGGACTGGACTTTTACTTCACAATACAAACTCGCTTGTACAAAGAAAGCCTAGGGACGAAAACCTAGGTACAACAATCTAAGTACAATTGTTTATTTTAGATTCTGGGGGGTGACGGTAGAGGCTCGGGAAAGCGACGGCAGCTTTGCCTTACTCCTTGGACGATCGGGTGCAATCTTGGCTCCGGGGAAGAAATTCTCTCAGGATGCCCTCTGCGTGTGCCTTTGTCTCTCTGCGCTCTCTTTTCAAGTCTCTCTAGGTGCTCTGGTGCTCTCCAAAATCCTCTATCCTGCAAGGAAATGGCACCTTGCTATTTATAGGAGTGGGATACGATTATTAAGGTTTTCAATGATTGCCTCCTTGAGAAGTCGGCGGTTAAAGATCAATTAATCTGAGCCATTAATTCTGATCGTAGCAAATCTAGGCAATTAATGTGGATTGCATCAAATCTCTGTGGGCAATTAATGATGATTTCCACAAATCCTCAGGATTTGTTATGCCAAGCTCGGATCTCCCGCCACGTGTTCAATTTGCATGATTGCAAATGATCTGATTTGATCCCAACAATTATGAGGATAGCACTAAGCCTGGTTGTTGGGATTTGTTGATGAATCTTGATCAATTTGATGCCACGTGTGTTACTACTATTATGCTGCTAGCTGTAGGGACGCGGGAAAAACTAATCTTCTGCCACGTGTCTTAACCGCAAGCCACATAGGAAATCTGAACCGCATGGGGATTGTTCTCTACTGAGCCGCATAAGACTGGCCACGTGACAAGGCTGCTTGGGCATGGCCTCTGAATATTTGAACCGTATGGAGATGATCTGAGCCGCATGAGCGTAGGCGACCGCATGATGGGTGGCTTCTTAGTGAGCCGCATGAAGATAGTCCTCGTGAGCCGTATGAAGATAGTCTCATGAGCCGCATAGGATAGACTCTGCCTGAGCCGTATGAGGTGGCCTCTACCTGAGCCGTATGGGGTAGCCTCTGTCTGAGCCGCATTTGACTGTCCACGTATCAAGGCCGAATGAAGGATTTTGGGGTCTGATGGATTATGTCAGAGATTTTCTTCATTTCCCTAGGAGTCTACTATTATGACATAGTTATTATTGCAGCTTTATGTCAGAGCTGTCAGTTCTCCTTTATGTCAGAGCATTAAATAGGGCCTTTGCTTAATGGCCAATCGTAGAAGCGAACCGTAGAAGGGCACGTGGTGTTGCTTGAGCCGCATGTCCAAGTTGGTGACTTTTGAACTGCATGATGCTCTTGAGCCGCATAAAGCTCGTCTATTTTTGAATTGCATGAGTTTTCCTGTTCTGAACCGTATGGGAAATTACTTTATTTTCCATGCTTCTACAAGACCCCCTTCAAAGTTTTCAATTTGCAAAATTGAAACACTTTGAATAAGAAGCATGGCTATGTGAGCTCCGCTGGCCGCATAGGATGCTCTGGCCGTATGAACCTCTTTGCCGTATGTCCTGTCTAGCCGCATACATTTCCTAGTCACATGGGCTCCATGCCACGTGTGCGTGTCATTAATTTTCTTTAATCTGTTTTAGAGCCACCTTTTGGGGGAATCCCAAGGGTCGGTTCATTAAATCATTAGATTTTATGCCCTGGGTGAATCTCTTTTATGAGAGAGAGGGGGCAAAATCCGAGGAGTCGGTTTTGTTTTGCCTGCAGCACACGACCCGAAGTGGTTATTGGTCTATGTGCCCCCCCTCTTTCGTCCTCCATTAAATAAGAGGATTTAAGAGGAGAAACTTCTTTATCCTCTCCTTCAATTCAAACCTTTCTTGTCCTGATTGTCATCCTCTTCTTCATTCACCGATGGCTCCCAAGAAGACTGTTGCGGTGAAGGGTAAGAAGGCGGCGTCTTCGTCGGCTGCGGCGGCGAAGGGCAAAAAAGCTGCTTCTACTTCGACTGGGGTGACGAATGATAATGTGGCCGCTCCTTCGCCAGCCGACGTGCCCGCAGTTCACCCCGACGTCCACCACCTATTACTGGTAAGGACGCTGTGTGAGCTTAAAACCCTAACTGATGTGGCTACGTCATATGCTTTATGCGCGAGCCTTCATCTTCATGTGTGCCGCATGTATGTCTCATATTCGAGCCGTATGGGGTATGCTCCGTGTCCGAGCTGCATGAGAATTGTTACTGTGGCCGCCTAAGCACTTTGCCAACGGGGCCGCATAAGCTGCGCTGAGTCGCATAGGCTCGCACAAATTTATTTATCGCGTGAGCCACATAAACTAATCCGATCGCTGTCGCATGGACCTTTGCTAGACGAAGCCGCAAAAAGTGTTTTCTGAGTTGAGCCGCATGAGACTCCATTAAATTGGAGCCGCATAAGCTTGCATCAATCAGTTCTCTTTGTTTAACAAATTTCTTTTGTCCTCTTTTTTCAGTAAATTTCCAAGTTAATGCTGCAGGGGAACCTCTGGTGGGTCAGGCCCAATTTGCTATAGGAGTCCGACTTGACCAACTAGTTCGGGAGGTAGTAGAACAACTGCCCAAGAACGAGCCTGAGGAGAGGCTGACTCTTATCAAGAACCAGCCCTTTCGCTTTCTCTGTGCTATGCTGAACTCAGGGCGATTGGAGGGAAAGTACCTGAAGCCGGCATTCTTCTTCAGGGATGCCCTGTCTGTGAAGAACTCTCGGGTATTGGATATATCCGAGAACTAGAATTTTATTTCTGCTGGGAGGGCGATCCACATCCCCCAGATGGAGTGTCATTTCCCATTGGTGTGGTTCAATATGTTGCCGGTGGATAGGAAGATGCAGGAATCCTTGACGTCGAGCCGGTCGAGAATGATTGTGGGTAACATCCACTATAATAAGCATGTTAAATCAGCGTACGCGGGCAGGGAATCAGTCAGCTGCTCCGTGATAGGGCTAGCCTTGGGTACCTTCTTAAATGTGCAAGGTCCCAATTTCTCATTCTCTCAAGCCGACACTTTCCTGAATCGACTTGCTCGAAAAGGGTCTTATCCCATTGGCCGGCTCTTACTTTTGAACTGGATACGCCCCATCCCTTCGTGGGCCAATTTGACCGGGTGGATTTTACGAGAATATGGGACTTTCCTGCGTGAGGTTGGTCTCTACAATGTCATCCGGGGTACGTGTCACGGACTGCCCATCAATAAGGAGTTGTTCATGGCTCTCTTAAAGATGTACAACCAGCGGACGGGGACCTTCTTCATGCCAGGAGGGGAGATGGGTCTCGTTCTTCATGAGATACACGCCGTCTCTAGGCTGTCTTGGGGCAATAAAGTATTTGAAGTATATACTCCGACGAACGAAGAGTTCAAAGATTTGGAGCAACGACATCCGAGTTTCGTTGCTGTCTATCAGGAGTTACTGTGTCATCACAGTTACTGTCAGCAGACGACCAAGAAGGATAGTAACTCGGAAGGAAACCTTCCGCATACTAGGGCTTGGCTCTCCTACCTTTTTCAGCAGGGTGCCTCAGGCCGGGTTACTCACCAGAATCCCCTAACTCGAGAGCAAATACAGGATCTGGTGTTAACCGCCAAAAAGTGGAAGGCCTTGAGCGACACGTTTGGGAGTCAAACTGATTACTTTGACTATTTTATCATGATATCCAGCCGATGTCGAAGAAGGCAATCCTGGCGGGGTTCTTGATGGTATGGCTACGAAATTGCGTGGTCTCAGGCGGAGCTGGTTCTATTGAGAGGATCAGCCAAAATTTTATCCTTTCTGCCGTAAAGCTGGCCTTCGGGGTCAGGCTGGCTCTCCTTCCGGCCATGGTGTGCAGCATACACCGTGGCCTTCGTACTTTTTCATCCAAAGTTATTGCACGTGATACAGCGATAAACTTTGAGCGAATCGAGTTGCCTTATCACTATCTACTGGGGTGGCTATTAATGCACTACCGGTCATTGATAAGACCTGGTCCAGAAGATGGCGTAACTGACGATGATGCTTTTATCTTCTAATACTGCCGGATGTCCTGGGAGTACAATACTATGCCCGCCTGTCGGAGGGCGCTGGCGAGGGTGGACGGGTCTAACTTTTTTGTGTCTGTTCCCTATTTTTCTGCTGAGGAGGTGGAGAGTGTGCATGTTGATGGTACCGGGCCTCCTCTCCTCTTACCTGAAAGGATGCTTCTTTGGTTGCGTAACATCCGTCCCTCGCACTTAGTGTATCGCAACCGTAATACCGTCTACCTGGAACCTTACTTACCCAGCCGGTTTTCCCGCCAGTTTGGGTACAGCCAGCTGTTCTTAGAGAGTCCCAGCTCTTGCCTGGGCTTTGAAGGCAGTGTTCTGGATGGCATCAGAGCCTGGCTCTATTATAATATTTCTCATACCCGTGCTAGTTTCTCGGTCCCTGACGCTGAGACGCAAGGGAAGATTTTGTATTTAGCGGCTCTCTACCACACCACTGCGAACAAGTTTTCGGTTAACTTTGACCCTCGAACTAGTTTTATTATTGTTACCGGCTTGGCGGAGAAGCCCCAGGGGTCGAAGAAGAGGATGCAGAAGGCGAACACAGTTCCTGTGTCGGACTCGGAGTCCACCACTGTGGATGAAAAAGATGGCGAGCAGGGTGCGGATGATTCTCTTCCTCATCTAGACAAGGTGGCGGCGGAACAACCGCTCATTGCGTTTGATGAAATGGTGGTGGATCAGCCACTTGATGTGCCTAGCCCTTCGCGTAAGCGGAACATGAGTGAGTCTGCTGTGATCGACATGACTTATTCCATGAAATGAGCTGCTATCAGATCTCGTCGGCTATTTATCGAGGATGCTGACATTGATTCTGAGGTGACTCGAATTATAGTCGTCTTCTCCTTCGTTTTCCTGTACTATGGTCTAATTATTTTCCTTTATTCTTGTAGATGTCAGCAGAGTCGGTTTCTCGAGAACCGGCCGCTGAGGTCGATCCGGCCCTGACCAAGTTGGTCGATGACATGTGCACCGCTATCATTTCTGCTGGGTTCTTCCGGAGGCGGCCGAGGAGTCCCAACTTGCTGAGGACTCAACCCATGGGGATGGGGGCTATACTGTACCTATTCCAGAGACAGTTGAAATTTAGGGGGTGACGCTGAACTGGCTGGCTCCTTTTTCGGGGTGGCTAGGGCAGAAAACCAGCTAAATTTAACTTAGAGGTCGTGGATGAGGGGACCACGATAGCTGTGAGCGAGCTGCAGCCTCCTTGCTCTTCCTCTGGTAAGATAAGCCAAATCTTAACTTGTGAGGAGGCCTATCTTCTCTATCGTCACATCCTTCGGGTTATCGATTGATTGTTGCTCGGGACATACAGGTCCTGCCTCTCCAGTACCGATGATGGACATTGTTGAGACAGGCTCTGCCGAAGGGGCACTAGCGGAGAGGAGCGTACCCCTTCCCCTTCCGGCTCGTCTTGAGGGGCCTCTTGCTGTCTCGAGTTCAAAAAGTCAAGTGGCAGCACAGTCGGGGCAGGGGACAATGGTCCCTGCATCCTCTTCTGCTCAGGCGGTTTCGAGAGTCGACCTTTCTGCCCTACCGAGTGTCCAGACTCTTCGGGTTACGGAGGAGGAGTTAGCCGCTATTCGCGCATCTTTCTGCTCGAAATTTGTCTCTTTGGTGGCCAGTTCTAACGCGCCTCCTTCGACGCTGCCGGCCACGATTCCTTTGACGCCGTCCTCTACAGAGGTTCTGGACGAAGCGTCTTAGGACGTGGTTGACAGCTTCTACCGCCACTTGAAGAGGGGGGTAGCGGCTGCTGTGGAAAGAGGGACCTCTTTTGCCTTGGCCCGACAATGCACCCAGGGTCATATTGATATCCTTAAGACTCTTCCCGGTGGGGCAGGTGTAGCTGCGCTTCTGGAGGCAAAATTGCAGGAGGCTGATCAGCTGGTGGCCCAGCTTCAGGTGCTGCGACAGGCTGATCTGTCTGCTGCCATAGATCAGGAGCGTGGTTTCCTCACAGCTGCTGTAGAGAAGATAAGGGCTGCTCGAGATAAGACTAGGCCGGCCATACTGAAGGACCTCCGCGATCTGTCTGATCGATATGATCAGTTGAGCCACGAGAGTAAAAATGTTATGGATCGAGAAGCGACTGCCTCCGTGGGGTCATTGACACGCGAGAGCAGATCCTTGAACTTCAGAGGAAGTTAGCTTTCTTGGAGTCTGAGCTTGAGGCGGCCTGCACCGAATGGGGGCTAATTATTCTGGAGGCTGACAGAGTTAATCGAGCTTCTGCTGGCCTGGAGCTCGCCCTGAAGAAGTTGGAGGACGGCTGGCGAGCGCACAAGGACTTGGATAGTGTGGAGCGGTTGTCCCATGAGGCCGAGCGTCGAGCTAGGCAACGGCTTGAGCGGGGGACCGCCTTGGTGAAGAACCGTCTACTGGAATTATGTACCGCCGAACCCTAAACGGCTTTTTTCTTCTTTTTATTTTCGTTCTTTTCCTTTCTTTAAGTGGGCCATTGTCCCTAGAACGTGTAGTACTTTTGCATTCCAAATAAAAAAGCATGTTTTATTATACCCTTTATTTGTACTGCTTGTTGTGCCTGTGGTGTTATGGTGGTGTTTGTCCTGCTTGGGGGACTAGTTTGTGGACCTGTTACCCTTGGCATACCTTGGTTTTAGGTATAGATAACAAGTTTGATGGGGATACATAGAACAATTCTACGGTAAGGTGGTCATGGACGTTCCGGGTATCGGAAGAAAGAATGCCATGGAGCAGCTGGGCTTCCGGGGCATGATGAGAAATGATGTGCATGTACTAGGAAACTTAGTACAGCACTTGTAGTCAGCAGAGGACATTTGTGGGCCTATTATCCTTGGCGTACCCTGGGTCAAGGTACGGAAGATAAGACGAGAGAAGACCACCATACTTACTTAGAGGTAATGAGGACATGGCAAGTATGGGGGCTTTACCGCGGAGTCTTCCTACTCAGAGGTGATGAGGACATGGCAGGAGTAGACTCAGCGGAGGATATTTGTGGTCAACAAAGGACATTTGTGGACCTATTATCCTTGGCATACCCTGGGGTTTTTTTTCGTACAGATAATAAGTCGAAAGGGAACCAACATACTTACTCAGAGGTAATGAGGACATGGTAAGCATGAGGGTTTCTTCGATGGAGCCTTCCCACTCAGAGGTAATGAGGACATGGCAGTAGTGGGCTCCATAATGGGGTACATAGAACGACTCAGAGGTAATGAGGACATGGAAGTTCTATTTAGAGGGGTAATTTGTTTTTGGCGGAAGTGAAACGATTCAGAGGTAACATCGACGTGGTCGTTTTGGAAATTTTGTGGATCTGTTACCCTTTTTGTGTACTGAAAATACGGGCAGTGGATCATAAGGGAGGATATCTTTCAACAGAATAAGTTCAGAGGTATGGTTATACATGACTTACTACCTAAAAGAGTGACCGGAATGTATGTTCAGAGGTACCTGCGGGTACATAACTCGATAATCTGGAATTTTGTGAATATGAGTTCAGCGGTACCGGCGGGTATATGACTCGATAATTTGGAATTTGTGGATGTGAGTTCAGCGGTATCGGCGGGTACATGACTCGATAATCTGGAATTTGTGAATGTGAGTTCAGAGGTACCAGCGGGTACATGACTCGATAATCTAGAATTTGTGAATGTGAGTTCAGTGGTACCAGCGGGTACTTGACTCGATAATCTGGAATTTGTGAATGTGAGTTCAGCGGTACCGGCGGGTACATGACTCAACATTTTGGAGAATGTCGTTTAGACATAATATTTTTTCAGGAACTTGCCGTTGATGGGCAACATGAGCAAGTCTCTGTTTTATTTTGCGAGGCGGTAAGCACCGTTGTAGAATAGAGCCTCAATGATAAATGGCGCTTCCCACTTTGGCTGGAATTTGCCATCGGTTTTGTGAGTCATAACCATCGGCCTCCGAATTGCCAGAACGAGATCGCCCACTTGGAATGTTCTGATTTTAACCTTCTTGCTGAAGGCTCCAGAGGTGCGTGCTTGGTATAGCTCGATCCGTTTGCTGAGCCAGTAGGCACTTTTCATCGAAGGCCTCCAACTCTTGTAGCCGGCAACGGTAGTTATCGTCCGTCGTCAATTGGTAAGTAAGGGCGACGCGGAGCGAGGGGATTTGAGTCTCCAATGGGAGGACTGCCTCACTCCCGTACACCAGGAAAAATGGCGTGTTCCCAGTGGTTGTTCGGACAGTAGTACGATACGCCCATAAGCATTCACCAAGCTTTTCGTTCCAGTCATGTTTGTTGGAAGACACGAACTTTTTGAGCAACTTGATGATGGTTTTGTTGAATGCTTCTGCCAACCCATTCGCTACCGGGTTGTATGGTGTCGAAGCAATATTCTGAATTCGATGTTTATCGCAGAACTGACAGAAGGCGTAGCTTACAAACTGCGGACCATTATCGTGGATGATCCTTCAGGGCAGTCCAAAGCGATAGATGACGTGATGCTTGAGGAAGCTGATCACGTTTGATGTTTTTACTTCTGCGAGCGGAACATCTTCCGCCCATTTGGAGAAGTAATCCGTGATTGCGAGTATGAAGCGATATCCTCGGGAGGAAGATGGAGTAATCGGACCGATGATATCCATTCCCCATGCTTCAAATGGCCAGGATGCCACCGTCGGATGTAGAAACTCGGATGGCTGGTAGATGAAGTCCACGCGGACTTGATAGGCTTTGCACTTTCTTGCATAGTCTATCGCATCTGCTACCATCGTGGCCCAGTAGCAGCCCATTCGGTGGAGACGGTCTTGCAATTTTGGACCAGGCTGGTGGGCCCCGCAGACACAATCATGAGCTTCGCGTACGGCTTCTTTGGCTTCTGCGTTTGACAGACACCGAAGCAATAACCCATCGTAGGATCGTCGATACAGCATTTTCGTCTCTGTATCGTAGAAGAATCTGAGAGAACGCCTTCTGATGGAGGTGGCTTCCTTTGGGTTCTCGGGCAGGATGTCGTAGACTACGAAGTCTATAAATGGTTGTCTCCAATCTGGTACTTCGTCGATCGTCTGAACGGAATAACTTGCCACTAATTGAATGTTGTTCTTGGGACAGACCAGTTCGTGGCCCATCACGTCAACCGAATGATGAGTATGGTTTGGCACTGCTATAGAAGCGACAAGGCCTACTAGGACATCGGCCTCGACGTTTTGGAGTCTGGGAACGCGTTCGATGAAGAATGCCTCAAATGACGAAATAATGTTGAACGCTATTTGGTGATAGGGGATCATGTTTTCATGGCGGACTTCGTATGAACCCCGGATCTGATTGACGATTAACTGCGAATCGTCGTATGCTTCAAGATATTCTACCTCCAGCTCCCTTGCAAGTTGGAGGCCAATGACCAAAGCGTTATACTCGGCCACATTGTTAGAGCAGGGTTCTATGAGGGAGTAAGCACGATTGATCACTAGTCCGGAAGGAGAAATCAGCACCACACCGACTCCAACGATGATATTGTCCTTGGGTCCAGTTCTTGAAGCACCGTCGAAGAACATTCACTATATATCATCATGGGAGGCCACATGTGAGTTGGCGACCTCATCTGGGATTCCTTCATATATTCTGGACGACTCCGAGCCTGGGTGGGCTGCTAAAAAGTCTGCCAGAGCTTGACCTTTAACAGCCTTTTGTGGGACGAAGATCATATGACAAGGAGACAACAATATTGCCCATGTGGCAAGGTGGGAGCTGATTGACCCTGGTTTAGTCATGAGGACCCTGAGAGGGTTGACTCGTGAGATCACATGTATGGTTTGTCCTGTGACATAGTGCTGCGTCTTTTGAATGGCGAACACCAGGGCGAGGCATTCCTTCTCCACGGCGGTGTATCGGTGCTCTGGCCTAATCATCATTCGGCTGAGGTAATATATAGCTTGTTTATGGCCTACATCATTGTTTTGTGCCAGCAGAGCGCCGAGGGAATGCTCCATTGCTCGTACATATAGCAAGAATGGTTTCCCAGCAACCGGGGCCACCAGGACTGGAGGGTTCGACAAATATTCTTTGATGCTGTCGAAGGCACGTTGGCATTCTTCATCCCATACGAATGAGACGCCTTTCTTCATGAGACGGATGAATGGCCGACATCGCCCGGAGAGGTTAGAAATGAACCTCCTGATGTAAGCTAGCCTCCCTTGAAGGCCTCTGAGTTCGCGGAGATTTCTCGGGGGATCCATCTCCATAATTACCTTCGTCTTCTCTGGATCTACGTGAATTCCCTGGACAGTAATAATAAAACCCAAGAATTTTTCGCTGGATACGCCCAAGAAGGATTTTGTGGGATTCATCTTCAGGTTGTGCGCTTGCATCAGGTCGAATACCGTCCTCAAATCCTGCAGATGGTCTCCCTTATAGCGACTCTTGACGGCGATGTCATCAATATAACATTCCACAGTCTTGAACAAGTGGTCTCTGAAGATGATACTCATGGTTCTTTTATATGTGGTGCCAGCATTCTTTAAACCAAAAGGTATGACTGTGTAGCAGTATGTGCCAATCGGTATTCGGAATGATGTATGCTTTTCGTCGTCAGGAGACATCTTGATTTGGTTGTACCCCGAAAAGCCATCCATGAATGATATACGTTCGAAGCCGCATGTGTTGTCGATCATGATATCTGTGATAGGGAGGGGGAATTCATCTTTGGGATATGTCTCGTTCAGATTGCGGAAGTCGATGCAGATACGAATCTTCCTATTCTTCTTGAGGACCGGTACTATGTTGGCGACCCAGTCCGGATGTTGTTCTTCACGAATGAAGCCACTGGTTATCAGTTTGTTGACATCGGCTTCGATCGCATCCATGATGCTCGGGCGGAAGCGTCGCTGTTGTTGTTTGACCGGCTTTGCATCTGGCTAAATGTTGAGCATGTAAAGGGCAACCTCGGGGTTTAGTCCTGGCATGTCTTCATAGCTTCAGACGAACACATCAATATATTCTTTGACAAGTTCCAGTAGCGATTCTCGCTCTTCGTCTGTCAGGCTTTTACTGACGAAGATTGGTTTTGGAGAAGATTCGCTACCGAGGTCAACCTGTATAACCTCATCTTCAGTAGAAGGTCTCTGTTCGAACCTCTTTTTCCATTGTGCATCCAGCTGTTGGGCCCACGGCTCTAACTCGAGGATTTCAGGAATGCCTTCATCTTCTTCGTAAGCGTCGGCGAAAGCCATATTGACTGAAAGACTTATTTGAATACGTCTCCGATGCTGGTATCCGAATCAGAAGTTGGTGACCTAGTTGAATGTGAATGCCAGTCGCATTCCTCATCTGAACTTTCAGGGGTCGTTGCGGGCATAACATACCCTAATCCACATCGGGTCTTGATGTAGTAGTCCCGTGGTTTGCCAACCGGGACTGGCGACTTTAAAGGTAATCGTCGACCAGTGCCGTAGTTCAAGCCTGGCATCGTCTCCAGATCATACCCCTATTTTTGCATGAGATATTTGGATTGGGCGCTATACATATAAAGAGGCAGTCTTCCAGCATTTGATTCGAGATCGACCTTCTCTATGGTGAAGGGCTGCGGGTCGTCCTTCCGGCCGAAGATGATTGGATGGTCCCTCCCTCGATTATGCGGTAAGCATCTTCCACTGGAGTAAGCTGGTTTGCGGTGTAAACATTTGTCACCTGTGTGTGTAGGTGAGTGCCTATACCGTGTTCCATAGCATACATTGTACAAAGCTTATTAAGCTCGAGGTAGTTCAAAGATAGCCCTTTATTGATGAAGTAAGGTATCTTTTCTAGCGGGATTACATCATCTGCGGAGGGAACATCAGTGTGGGCAGCCACATACTTGGCCAGTTCTGGTTCTTCTTCGGCCACCTCCTACATAAATGAAGACTGAGAGGATGACTTGGGCAGCTTGATCATCAGGGGTTCTGTTGGTGGAGTCGAACGTGGAGTTGTTGGTAAACTAGCGACACCCAGCTCGGTACTCGATGCTGGGCGGAGAGTTGTTGGCTCGCTAGAAGCCCCAGACTTTGCATCGGGGTGACGATTCTTCTTGGGAAGACGTATCGTTATTGGCTTGTCAGAGGCATTGAGCTTCTCTGCTTGTGGCTGACCGACTCCCGGTAGTCTGATTGTCAGTGGCTCCATTGTGGGTCTCGATGCTTGGCCGGACCTTGGTAGCCGGATTATCATTTGCCCCTCTTTGCCGAGATGTTGATTGCGTCCTTACGCAGAGCGGCCGTAAGGGGTACGGATTTGCCATGTTTACGAGCTTAGAGGTGGATCGTCAGAGGTTCTTCTGATCCTGTGGCCGTCTCGGCATGAGCTTGCACATCTCCTTCACCAAGGTGTCTTTTCGACATTTCGTATAAGCATGAGTCTGAGTAGTAGGATTCGACTCCTTTGAAGGGATCGATGTCGGCAAATTCTGTCCTCACGAAGCCATGTTTGTCGACATACTTGAAGTACTGGTGCAGCGTGGAAGGCACGATCATGTAATCGTGTATCCATGGGCGCCCCAGGAGGATATTGTAAGAAGTGTCCGCATCTACGACGTAACAGGTCACTTCTGACTGAAGATCGCCAATTTGGCACTTCAAGCGGATCTTCCAAATCGGGTAGCTCCTGCCCGAATTGAAACCGCTGATGGCGGTGCTTGTCGGCGTCAGGCGATGCCTAGGGATGCGGAGATGATGTAACAGACCCATTGGGATTATGCTTATAGAAGAACCAGGATCAATGTGCATCCGATTCGCCTTCATGTCACCGATGTATCCAGTGTAGTATAATGGACGATCATGCAGATTGGTTTTGATGAGCATATCCTGCGAAGTGAAGACAATATTGGGCATCACTCCGGTGCAAGCGCTGTCTTGGAGATTTGCAGGCGGGCTCTCTCCCGTGAGGTTGACCTGAGCTAGATATGGGTCGACATTCTGGAGTGCCTCACTCAAAGCCACGCGAACATCCTTGGAGAGTCTCAGGAGCTCGAATAATAATAATTTGGCCGGTGTGTTGGCCAATTGCGCCAAGATGTCGAAGTTGTAGGGCCTCTCCAGCCCCTGAGGTGCCTCTTTTTCGGAGGGATTTTTCAAAGCGAGTCTCCTTCGGCCTAGGCTTGTCGGTCGTCGAAGGCTGAGAGGGTCCTGGAGCATCAGCAGTAGCTGGCTGATGATCTTCAGTCGAGTTATCAGCCACAGGTTGGGATTGTGCCCCAGACCGGGTAACGACAGCCGTGACTTCTTTGACATATGTCGAGATTGTGCAGCAGGATCTGACTTTTCCACCCTTCTTCTTGCAAATGGAAGGTGGTGTGGACTGAGTCACCTCAAATACCAGGTCCGGATGGACCCACATGACCTCCCCCCGTGATGTGGTGAGGGGCACTAGACCAGTAGCCTGATCCCGAGGAGGTGGAAGATTAGCAATCTCCATTGTCACCAGAGGGACGGGTACCACACCGTCTTGAGTCTCTGTTGGAGGGAAGCTGCCGAATTGTACGGACACCATGTTGGCTGCCACGGTTACCTCCTCAAAATCGATGGCCAGAGCCTTCGTGTCGATGAGATGTTGGATGTATCATTTCAGTTGGTAGCAGTCGTGTGTAGCATGGTGAACGTCGTGGTGGTAATGGCAGTACTTTGGGTTCTCCATTTCTGTCGGCCGTGGTTCCCATCTTGGTGGAGGGAGCTGAATTCTATCTCCTTGTATGAGCATGTCCAAGATGGGCTTGCCATGGCTATCTACGAAGGAGTAGGTCATTTGCGGCCATTGCTTGTCTGCTAGTTTTGACTCAGGCTTCTGGGTTGTGTCGGCCACCATAGCTTGCTTGCCCTTGTTGTCCCAATTGTTGGAGGAATTACCACCATTGTTGTTGTTGGTATTAGGGCGCTTGCCCTTGTCCTCTCCCTCCGAGATGTGCAATCCCAGTTGGCGAGCCTTCTTCAATCTGTCCTCGGCGCTAGTGGCACTGATGATGAACGTCTTCAAGTCCTTGAATTGACTTTCACCCATCCAGAGGCTGATTGTTGGAAGCAGTCTCTTTTGGCAAATTTTAATTAAGGAGGAATCCAGATTACCGGACGGCAACTTCATGGCAGTTTGGCGGAACCGCTCAATATAGTTCCTTGTCAGCTCTTTCTCCCCTTGAACGACATCCATGAGGGTGGACATTGTGATGTCCTGTCCTACTTCGTAGAATCTCTCCAAGAATATGTGCTTGAAGCTGGCGAAGGAGTGGATGCAGTTGTCTGGCAAGTTGTGGTACCAGTCGAAGGCGACCCCTTCTAATGCCCTGATGAATAATCGTGTAAGGATGGCATCGTCATGAGGCAGATGGTCGGTGGTGACCTCGAAGTAAGTGATGTACCGACTTGCGGAGGTCCTCCCATCATATGGATTGAGGTGGAATGGTTTATACTTTGGTGGGAAGGGAACATCTCTCTACGCAGCGGGATACGGTTGTCGTATCCTAAGGTCTTGGCAGTTTTCTTAGGTGTGGAACATGGCTCGGAGCTCCTGGACCTCCCTTCTTGCCTCTATGGCTTCGTCTGCAGCTGTTGGAGCCGATATTTCAGGAGGATTATTGCCCGGGCTTGGTGCCGCTGAATTTGAGTCCGTATTGACCGCGGGACCCGCGCTTGTTTTGCCAGGCGTCCCTCCTTGCAGAGTTGGAAGAGCCGCTTTAATCTCATCCACAGATTTGACCAAAGTGCATAGTATAGCCTCCAGAGTGTCGATGCGCTGGCGATCACTGGGGCCATCTTGATCGTCGCTTATCACGAACGCCGTCCTAACGCGAGTCGAGATGGAAGAGACGGTGGACGACGTGCCCTCCGAATCATACCCTTCTACAGAGAAGTCATCGGGTTATGTGGAAATGTTCTCCTCTGGTTCGGACACAGAAGGAATAGTACCCCCAGCTTCAGAGCTTGCTTCGTCTTGAGTGTCGTGGACGTCCTCAGGGACGTCGGCACCTGCTGTATCTAATGAGAGAGTTGTTTCCCCGGGCTCGTCTCCTTGGAATATTGAATTATTATGGATGTTCTGAGGAGTGCTACCCCCAGTTTCAGTAACCTCTAGTGGTGTGGATGATGAATCTCCTACTGTAGTAGATTTCATCTTCGAACGGGTACCTTGGAAAACTCCGGTGGTGGACAACCGTTTAGACGACAGTTTATTAGTCACAGTGGTTGAAATCTTCGGGCTGGAGATGTTTATCTTCTTCCCTCTCCCATCGGCGGGGATTTTCTGAGCAGAGTTGCAGGAGACGACGGGAAGTGTCTCATCCTCTGAATATGGTTATTGCAGTATTTGGAAGACGGACTGCCGGTCTTCTCGTACCGTTGCGTTATTGCAACAGCAGTTGACGATGACTTGGGTGCAGTGACGTCCGTGGGAGGACTCTTCGTACCCTGAGGCCCCTTCTCTTTTCTTGCGCTTATGGAGGATAGCCTCATGCAAGTCAGATGGGTTCGGAACGACCATGTTTGCTCCCTGGATTTTGGAAGACTTTTGGGAACCACTCTGTCCGTTTGCCGCCGGGGGCTGGACTCGAGTGGTTCTGTACAACTTCCCATCAGAGGCCCGCATAACCATATGTGGAACGCTCGGATGGTCAGAGGTCGGGACAGCGGACTGTAATGCCCATATTCGGAATACGAATTTGAATTAAGCTTGCATGTATTTCGGACTTGTATTTTCTTTTCTCGGATTTTGGCCTGTAATTGTATTTTGGCTCGACTTGCAGATTTTAGGTTTTCTCGTAAAATAGGTTTTGACATGGTTTTGTTTTATTTTGTAGAGTAGAATTGGTTTGGTTTGGTTTAATATGCATGGAACACCCTTAGCTAAACTCCACCCTCAACACAACACACCCACCCCCCATTAAATCCTACCTAACTTTTCTCTCTCCTCTTTACTTTCATTTATTTTCTTCCATCTTCTTCTTCCTTCCTCTACACAACACCAACACCATAGGCAAGTGCACCTTGCCACCACATGAGAACCCTATTTTATTTATCTATTAGCTAGATTTGGCCTTGGTGAACAACATTAGAACTTGGAATTTTGTGATTTGGAGTTTCCATTTTTCTAGATCTAGGTTTTAACCATTTTCGAAAATTCTTGGTTTTGATCTATTAAACTTGTAATTTTTCTTGTTTTGATGTTTCCATGTGGAAGAGGATTCAATTTTACCCAAGTTAGAACTTTGAAAATCTAGATTTGGTTTTGATTTGGCCAAGATATGAAAGATTGAAGTTTTGGTGTTCTTGAGAAGTTCATCTCAGCCTTGGAAAAGAAGACCCCTCGGCATGCGCTCTTTAGCGCAAGGCCAGATTGCGCCAGCTTTCCCCCCTCGGCCTGCGCTCTTTAGCGCAAGGCCAGATTGTGCCAGCTTTCCCCCCTCGGCCTACCCTCTTTAGCGCAAGGCCAGATTGCGCCAGTTTCTCCCTCGGCCTGTGCTCTTTAGCGCAAGGCCAGATTGTGCCAGCTTCCCCCTCGGCCTGCGCTCTTTAGCACAAGGCCGAATTATGCAACACTTCCCGGCCAGTGCTCCTTAGTGCTGGGTCGACTTGCGCTTGCTTCCAACACCCCTGGGTCCTGCGCAGTTCAATCTCTGCGCAACCCCCACCAGCGCACTTGGATCCAAGCGCAATCTGACTCAGCGCAGTCTAACCCCTACGCCATCCAGCCTGCGCACTTCGCCCCCTGCGCAGCTCAACCCAGCGCCATCTAATCCTGGCGCAGTCCAACCCAACCCTCTGATCTCCTACGCCATTCACCCCTGCGCAACCCCTTTGCCCATGATGATTTGGTTTTATTTCTTGGACTTGGCTTCTCTTTTGTGGATTAGGTTTTGAGATCTTGTTTCACACAGCACGAATACCTTGACCCAACACGACCTGACATAATTTTCAGTATTTGCTATGACTTGTACGGTTTTCGTGATTTCTGTGATTCATGATCCTAGTACTTTCTGATTTTCTGGAAAATGACCTGATGAGGTGCATTCTTGACTTGTAGCCTGATAACTTGATAGTGACCTGTGGCGGCATACTCTTGACTTATAACTTGTAACTTGACTTGACTTAGCTTGTAACTTGTAACCTGACTTGACTCGATGCCGTTGCGATGGCTAACTTGACTCTTGTAAATAACTCTGACACCGTGGGTGTTCCTACTTGCTTGCTTGTGCAATCTACTTGTCTTGTCTTGCATCATGTCTAGGACGTGACTCCCTGGTTCCCACGGTCAGGAATTCATACTGAATATGGATTAGGCTAATGACTAGATCTAACTATAGTTCATGGAGAATTTCTAGTCACAGACAATCTCGTTATCTAGGCGCTTTAATTGGACTTGTAGCTTGCCGACGAGTAGAGCACATTTCCAGCACACTGTCATGTGTTGCACCCTCTAAGTCACCTAAGGGTATATCGTCTCCTGGGCGATGTACCCAACCATACTCTCAACCCGTGGAAGGATAACTAGATAGTCTGCAGGGCTTGGGACTGGAGAATTCTTATTGCATCTTGTTAGTAATTAGGCTTGTGATAACCCTAGTTAGTTAAAGTAGTAAGCCGTAGTAATTGCTTGGCCGCTTGTGAATGGATGGTGTCCAGTCCTGTCTTTGTCTCGTCTAGTCCCTGTACCCGGTTACTCCTATGCATGATTGTTTTACTTATCTTAACAATAAATGGGTAGAGACAGAGTGCTATTCAGGCGAAGGGTTACAAACCTGGTCCTTATTTGGTTGAAGGGTAGTAACCTGGTTCCCGGAATGGTTCCACGTCCCTAGTCGTTTATTGTCTTGTTGTTCTCTTTACTTACTTGTACTTTTCTTTCATTTTCTTATGGTCTGATATGTTGGCTTTTGTTCTTAGTTTTGTGGCCTCCTTTGTGCCACTTCCTCTTTCTGGGATTTGACCCAGTTGGTTTTGTGTGGCCAGATTTCGGAGCAGCACCCGAGGATCTACCGAACCTCCAGCCCGATGGTGGCGACTAGAAGGAACCCGGGCTACGAGTGGGTTTTCTATTTTGTTTCGCTCACTCTATTGTAAAATTATTCTTTTGAGGCGTTTAGCCGACGAGCACCTGTTAGCTCGATGCACCTTTACTTACTGTCTGCCTACGGGCTGTAAACATGATTAACAAATCCTAGGGTTGATCATGTGCGACTTAACTCTTGCTAGTCCTAGCATTTTGTATGACTAGCTTCATGATCAGCTGATATATAATATTTGGGACGCCTTTTATTGTATATTTGGTGGTCAAACATCTTGCAATTATATTATGTTGCTTGAGATTGAGACAATAGGCTGGACCTTAAGAGACCGTTGGCTTGTAGTAAACCCTCATATCTAGACAGCCGTGACCATATAGCGAGATGGACTTCATTTCAATATACGTAGCTGGCTATGTTCGCCCCCGCTCTCCAGTATTCTGGTTCTAGGGCGTGACATGGTTTAAGTGGTGGCCCATGCAGGTCTTGTCAATCAAGAAATGTGAGGGTTTACCGAATAGATGTCTCAATCATTATTCGTCCTTGATCTCTGTTTATATCCTCTGAATCTCTGGATTCTTGTCCTGATCACATGCTTGTATCGTTGATCTGTCCTAGTCCTTCCTCATTGTTTTCCCTGTGTCGTCTTTTTCAGCGGTACTTACCTGACCCTGCCGATCAGCAAGGTGGAGCACTTCACGTGGACCAGCAACCTGGAGATCAAGCCCAACATTCTGGAGTTGTCTCCCGAGTTATACCTACTGGAGGAGAGCCCCCAGTTCATCTCGTTCAGCCTGCCGAGCCGAACGATGGCACCTTGGTGGGTCTCATCAGGACCTTGATAGCTTCTCAAGATCGCAGAGGAGACGCCTTGCATCAGGCAGTAGCAGATGCTTTGACCATAGGTGGTTATCCAGGGAACAGCACGGCCAACAGCTTCAAGCGCTTGAACCCTCTATTCTTCGACGGCAGCAAAGATGCGATTGTCGCGGACGCTTGGCTTCAGGATACCGAAGTGGTTCTGGATGCAGCTAGAACACCCGAGAATGAGAAGGTGGCGGTGGTACGCCTGCAGTTGCTGGACTTGGCTCGCAGTTGGTGGGCAGCACAAGCCATGGGATTAGTGGCACCCATTTCTTGGGCGGTGTTTAGAGAGAGATTCCAGACAAAGTATTTTGATGCGGTGGCTCGGTACGACCTGCAGACGAGGTTTACCAACTTGAAGCAAGGAGGCAGAACGGTCGACAGTTATGCATCTGGCTTTTCAAGTCTCCGTAGGTTTGCCTCCACTTTGGTGGCGACCGAGTTTGATAGGGCCCAGCAGTTCCAGCAGGGACTGCATTTGGAGATCTTGTTGGCAGTTGAGCAGTTCGAGCACCAGACGTTCGACGCAGTATTGAGAGCGGCTAGAAGGCATGAGTATACCTCCCAGAGGATCGTGGATAGGACCGGAGGTAGAAAGCGGTCCCACAGTCAGATGCAGCAATCATCAGCTCCAGCCCCGGCAGCTAGGAGTTTGACCATTGGAACTCTGAGGCAGGCGGCCTCAGTGACGTCGGTTCAGTATTCGACCCCGACGTACCCGCAGCAGCAGAAGCAGAAGCAGACTTCCGCGATGGGATGTTCTCATTGCGGGAAGCCAGGCCATGTAGTGGCGGATTGTCGTAGGGCGCAAGGATTGTTTCTAGCTTGTGAAGCGACGGATCACAAGATAGGAGCCTATCCGAATAGGGGTAGTTCATCCTCTTCTAACCTAACAAGTCCATCGGTTAGGGGACCAGCACATAAGCAGCAGCAGCAGTACCCGAGGCCATTGTTGCCTCAGGCCCAGGCGTTTCATCAGCAGAACCAGCAGCAGTATACCCAAGCCCAAGTGCAAAACAGGCAGAGAGGTTTCCAGCAGAGGGGACCCGCAGCTAGAGGTCAGGCCACGATGATGGCTATGGATGAAGAAGTTGCACCAGGTGAGGTAGTGGCAGGTACTATTCTCGTCAACTCCTTTCCAGCATCGATATTATTTGATTCTGGGGCATCGCATTCATTCATGTCTGCACTATTCGTGACACGGATAGGATTGGAGCCAGAGTCATTATCTGTGAGGCTAAATATACTTATTGGTAATGGTCTTGTGGGTGTAGATCGAGTGTTTTTCTCGTATCGGATCATAGTTAGCGGTAGAGAGTTTCCCGCTAGATTCATAGAGTTCCATATGGCAGACTATGATGTAGTCTTAGGCATGGATTGGTTGAGGAACCAGTATGCTAGGATAGACTGCCATGTTGGCAGGGTTGTCTTTAGTATTCCAGGCGAGCCAGAGTTTTTATTTTCCAGAGGCGCAGTGGAACCATCTTCCCCTGTATTACGGATGGCAGTAGCAACAGTGCAGTTGCCCCGGATAGTTGAAGAGTTTCCAAATGTCTTTCCAGAGGAACTTCCAGGGATGCCGCTAGAGCAGGAGATTAAGTTCACTATAGACTTGATCCCCGGAATAGCACCAGTATCAGAGCGAGTCTACAGGATGGCGCCCTCAGAATTGGAGATTTTGTACAAGATAATTGAAGAACTCAGGACCAAGGGATTCATTCGTGCAAGTGGATCGCCTTGGAAAGCCCCGATGCTTCTTGTGAAAAAGAAGGATGGTACGTCCAGGCTATGTGTAGATTATCGTACCTTGAACTCAGTGACAATCAAGAACAGATACCCTCTCCCGAGTATAGATGACTTGTTTGATCAACTAAAAGGGGCTTCAGTATTCTCGAAGATAGACTTACAGTCAGGGTACCACCAGATCAGAGTCAGAGAGCAGGACATCCCGAAGACAGCTTTTCGGTCTAGGTATGGGCATTAGGAGTTCCTTGTTATGCCCTTTGGTACGACCAATGCGCCGGCCGTATTCATGGACCTCATGAATCGTATCTTCATGCCCTACTTGGATCAGTTCGTGATCGTGTTCCTAGATGATATCCTGGTCTACTGCAAGAGCGAAGCAGAGAATGAGCAGCATCTCAGAGTCGTCCTTCAGACGCTTAGAGAGCATCAGTTGTACGCCAAGTTCAGTAAATACGAGTTCTGGCTCGATCGCATTTCTTACTTGGGTCACATTATTACTCGAGGAGGAGTAGAAGTGGATCCCCAGAAGATTGTGGCTATCGAGTCATGGCCAGTACCTAGTTCAATGACAGAAGTTCGCAGCTTTCTTGGATTGGCCGGCTACTACCGGCGATTCGTTTCAGATTTTGTGAGGATTTCAGCGCCGATGACCCAGTTGACCCGCAAGGATGTGCAGTTTACTTGGACAGCAGAGTGCCAGGAATTATTTGAGAAGTTGAAGCGAGGTTTGATAACGGCTCCCTTTCTTACGCTTCCAGATGGGACCGGAGGATTCACAGTTTATTACGACGCTTCAGCCAGAGGATTGGGGTGTGTCTTGATGCAGCATGGGAAGGTAATATCTTATGCATCACGTCAACTTCGTGATCATGAGAAGAATTACCCGACCTACGACTTAGAGCTGGCAGCAGTAGTGTTTGCACTTAAGCTTTGGCGGCACTACTTGTATGGAGACAGAGTGGAGATATTTACGGATCATAAGAGCCTGAAGTATGTTTTTAACCAGAAGGACCTTAATATGCGGCACAGAAGATGGCTCGAGCTACTGGTGGACTACGATGTGGACTTGCAGTATCACCCAAGGAAGGCCAACATTGTAGCAGATGCGTTGAGCAGGAGAGCCGGAGTTTATTTCCTGACGGCGCAACCAGAGTTATTGGTAGATCTTCAGAAGATGGGAATTGAAGTCGTTCTTCCTACCAGTATGGCATTGATGGCTAGTCTACAGGTTCTGTCAAGCATAGTTGAGAGGATCCGGGTGGCACAGTCTACAGATGCCAAGCTTCAGCGGCTCATAGCAGAGTATGAGGCAGGAAGAAGACCAGAGTTGTGCATTCATGAAGATGGTGCACTTCGGCACGGCACTCGTCTTTGTGTACCCAGTGGAGATATCAGACAGGAGGTCATGGCAGAAGCTTACAGCTTGCAGTATTCTATTCATTCCGGTGGCACGAAGATGTACCGTGATATTCGTCAGCATTTCTCGTAGAATGGCATGAAGAGGGAGATAGCCCGGTTTGTCTCTCGGTGTTTGGTATGCCAACAAGTTAAAGCTGAACATCAGAGGCCCGCTGGACTTCTTCAGCCCTTGCCGATTCCAGAATGGAAGTGGGAGCATGTGACCATGGATTTTGTGACTGGATTGCCTAGATCCCCAGCTGGTCGAGATGCTATTTGGGTTATAGTTGACCGTCTCACAAAGGTGGCTCATTTTCTCCCATTCAGAGTTGGGCAGTCAATGGCTCAGTTGGCAGAGATGTACCACAGACAGATTATCAGGCTTTAAGGTATACCCGTCAGTATCACCTCGGACCGAGATTCAAGGTTTACGTCACACTTTTGGCGTAGCCTGTAAGAGAGTTTGGGAACTTGTCTCCAGTTCAGTTCGACATATCATCCACAGACAGATGGCCAGTCAGAGCGCACAATCCAGACCCTTAAAGACATGTTAAGATCTTGTACCCTTGACTTCGGTGGTTCGTAGGAGGATCACCTGCACCTGGGGGAGTTCTCGTACAACAATAGCTTCCAGGCCATCATCCAGATGGCACTATTCGAGGCTCTATACAGTAGGAAGTGCAAATCCCCGCTAGCTTGGGATGATGTCGGAGAAAGGCAGATGCTCGGTCCAGAAATGATTGCCCAGACAGTTGAAATAGTCAAAAAAGTCAGGGATCATCTTCGAGTTGCCCAAGATCGCCAGCGACATTGGGCCGATCCTATCGACATCCCTTAGAGTTTGCTATCGGCGACCATATATTCCTTAGGATCTCGCCTAACCGTGGCATCATTCGCTTTGGCGTGCGGAAAAAAGCTTAGCCCTAGGTATATAGGGTCGTTCGATATCCTGGAGCGAGTAGGAGATGTGTCCTATCGTCTTGCTCGTCCGCCGTCGTTGAGTGAGGTGTATGATGTATTCCATGTATCCTAATTACGATGGTACGTCCCGGACCCGAGCCATATCCTAGACCATTCGGAATTGGTTGTTGGTACCAACCTTTCGTATGAGGAGAGGTCCGTGTCTATATTGGACCGGAGAGAGAAGATACTCAAGAACAAGACTATTAGTTTAGTCCATGTTGCTTGGGGTCATCACTCTCTAAGTGAGTCAACATGGGAGCGTGAGGACGACATCCGATCGCGATATCCCGACTTGTTTGACTCGTAAGGTATAATGTCTACCTTATGCCTTATGCTTTCCATCCCTTGCTTGCATGTATGATTGTATGATTGAACTGCTTAATGTAGTTGCTGGTGCTTAGTATAGCTTGTCGTGGCAATCTCTAGCTCCTTGATTAAAATTCTGAGGATGGAATTCTTTTAAGGTGGGTAGAGTTGTAATGCCCATATTCGGAATACGAATTTGAATTAAGCTTGCATGTATTTCGGACTTGTATTTTCTTTTCTCGGATTTTGGCCTGTAATTGTATTTTGGCTCGACTTGTAGATTTTGGATTTTCTCGTAAAATGGGTTTTGACATGGCTTGGTTTTATTTTGTAGAGTAGGATTGGTTTGGTTTGGTTTAATATGCATGGAACACCCTTAGCTAAACTCCACCCTCAACACAACACACCCACCCCCCATTAAATCCTACTTAACTTTTCTTTCTCCTCTTTACTTTCATTTATTTTCCTCCATCTTCTTCTTCCTTCCTCCACACAACACCAACACCATTGGCAAGTGCACCTTGCCACCACATGAGAACCCTATTTTATTTATCCATTAGCTAGATTAGGCCTTGGTGAACAACATTAGAACCTGGCATTTTGTGATTTGGAGTTTCTATTTTTCTAGATCTAGGTTTTAACCATTTTCGGAAATTCTTGGTTTTGATCTATTAAACTTGTAATTTTTCTTGTTTTGATGTTCCATGTGGAAGAGGATTCAATTTTAACCAAGTTAGAACTTTGAAAATCTAGATTTGGTTTTGATTTGGCCAAGATATGAAAGATTGAAGTTTTGGTGTTCTTGAGAAGTTCTTCTCAGCCTTGGAGAAGAAGACCCCTCGGCCTGCGCTCTTTAGCGCAAGGCCAGATTGTGCCAGCTTTCCCCCCTCGGCTTGCGCTCTTTAGTGCAAGGCCAGATTGCGCCAGCTTCCCCCTCGGCCTGCGCTCTTTAGCGCAAGGCCAGATTACGCCAGCTTCCCCCTCGGCCAGTGCTCCTTAGCGCTGGGTCGACTTACGCTTGCTTCCAGCACCCCTGGGTCCTGCGCAGTTCAATCTCTGCGCAACCCCACCCAGCGCACTTGGATCCAAGCGCAATCTGACTTAGCACAGTCTAACCCCTGCGCCATCCAGCCTGCGCACTTCGTCCCCTGCGCAGCTCAACCCCGCGCCATCTAGTCCTGGCGCAATCCAACCCAACCCTCTGATCTCCTGCTCCATTCACCCCTGCGCAACCCCCTTGTCCATGATGATTTGGCTTTATTTCTTGGACTTGGCTTCTCTTTTGTGGATTAGGTTTTGAGATCTTGTTCCACACAGCACGACTACCTTGACCCAATACGACCTGACACGATTTTCAGTATTTACTATGACTAGTACGGTTTTCGTGATTTCTGTGATTCATGATCCTAGTACTTTCTGATTTTTTGGAAAATGACCCGATGAGGTACATTCTTGACTTGTAGCCTGATAACTTCATAGTGGCCTGTGGCGGCGCACTCTTGACTTATAACTTGTAACTTGACTTGACTTAGCTTGTAACTTGTAACCTGACTTGACTCGATGCCGTTGCGATGGCTAACTTGACTCTTGTAAACAACTCTGACACCGTGGGTGTTCCTACTTGCTTGCTTGTGCAATCTACTTGTCTTGTCTTGCATCATGTCTAGGACGTGACTCCCTGGTTCCCACGGTCAGGGATTCACACTGAATATGGATTAGGCTAATGACTAGATCTAACTATAGTTCATGAAGAATTTCCAGTCACAGGCAATCTCGTTATCTGGGCACTTTAATTGGACTTGTAGCTTGCCGACGAGTAGAGCACATTTCTAGCACACTGTCATGTGTTGCACCCTCTAAGTCACCTAAGGGTATATCGTCTCCTGGGCGATGTACCCAACCATACTCTCAACCCGCAGAAGGATAACTAGATAGTCTGCAGGGCTTGGGACTGGAGAATTCTCATTTCATCTTGTTGGTAATTAGGCTTGTGATAACCCTAGTTAGTTAAAGTAGTAAGCCGTATTAATTGCTTGGCCGCTTGTGAATGGATGGTGTCCAGCCCTGTCTTAGTCTCGTCTAGTCCCTGTACCCGGTTACTCCTGTGCATGATTGTTTTACTTATCTTAACAATAAATGTGTAGAGACAGAGTGCTATTCAGGCGAAGGGTTACAACCCTGGTCCTTGTTTGGTTGAAGGGTAGTAACCTGGTTCCCGGAATGGTTCCACGTCCCTAGTCGTTTATTGTCTTATTGTTCTCTTTACTTACTTGTACTTTTCTTTCATTTTCTTATGTTCTGATATGCTAGCTTTTGTTCTTATTTTTGTGGCCTCCTTTGTGACACTTGCTCTTTCTGGGGTTTGACCGAGCTGGTTTTATGTGGCCAGATTTCGGAGTAGCACCCGAGGATCTACCGAACCTCCAGCCCGATGGTGGCGACTAGAAGGAATCCGGGCAACGAGTGGGTTTTCTATTTTGTTTCGCTCACTCTATTGTAAAATTATTCTTTTGAAGCGTTTAGCCGACGAGCACCTGTTAGCTCGATGCACCTTTACTTATTGTCTGCCTATGGGCTGTAAACATGATTAACAAATCCTAGGGTTGATCATGTATGACTTAACTATTGCTAGTCCTAGCATTTTGTATGACTAGCTTCATGATCAGCTGATATGTAATATTTGGGACGTCTTTTATTGTATATTTGGTGGTCAAACATCTTGTAATTATATTATGTTGCTTGAGATTGAGACAATAGGCTTGACCTTAAGAGACCGTTGGCTTGTAGTAAACCCTCATATCTAGACAGCCGTGACCGTATAGCGAGATGGACTTCATTTCAATATACGTAGCTGGCTATGTTCGCCCCCGCTCTCTAGTATTCTGGTTCTAGGGCGTGACACGGACTGAGCTCGCCAAGCTCGCGCTGTCCTAGTCTTCTTCACTCTAGTGCATGAGTGCACATAGTAGGAAGAGTGTAAGTGGTGCTGGAGAGAGTCAGACATGTTTTCTCAGGAGCATGAGAAATTAGGACCATAGGAGAGGCGATCGAAGACTGAGCTGCGTGGAGCAGGCGGTATGCGGCTGGAATCAACAGTCTTCATACGGCTGACAATCGTAGCCACATAGGCTTTCTTTATGCGGCTGGAAGTCTCAGCCTCATAAGCCTTCTCCATGCGGCTGGGAATCTTAGCCGCATGAGTGTTATGCATTCGGCTGGCAGTTTCGGCCGCATAGACATCGTGCTTGCGGCTGGCAATCTCGGCCGCATGAGTCTTCAGCCTGCTGCTAGTACCTTTGTTCGGCTTTTTCTTGGAGCACATAGAATTACACTTTGCCTCTGCAAGTCCAGCATCGTAGTGCTTTCCTCTGCCGGACTTGGGGACAGCAGAGTCCTCTATGGTTTGAAGTGGAGCCGCATGGGACTTGCCTTCACCGTCTTGGACAGCAGAGAGTACTTCGTCTAGAGCTTGGGGAGGAGCAAATGACTTTGGCCTCCACTCCCTGCGAGCTTTCTTCGTGCGGGTTCGCTTCTGGACCGGGCCAGCGCTCCCGTCGGAGAGCATTTCTTCAAACGCCTGTTGGTCGAAGCGGACGATCATCTTCTGTTGTGTGGAGCCAAGTTTGGCTGCATATGATTGCATCACCAACTCCTCAGCCATGGAGAAGTTTGTCCCCAGCTGAGTCGCCATCGTGTTTGCCATGAATTATAAAAGAACAGAACAATTATATCGTAGGACTGGACTTTTACTTCACAATACAAACTCGCTTGTACAAAGAAAACCTAGGGACGAAAACCTAGGTACAGCAATCTAAGCACAATTGTTTATTTTAGATTATGGAGGGGTGACGGTAGAGGCTCGGGAAAGCGACGGCAGCTTTGCCTTACTCCTTGGACGATCGGGTGCAGCCTTGGCTCCGGGGAAGAAATGCTCTCAGGATGCCCTCTGCGTGTGCCTTTGTCTCTCTGCGCTCACTTTTCAAGTCTCTCCAGGTGCTCTAGTGCTCTCCAAAATCCTCTTTCCTGTAAGGGAATGGCACCTTGCTATTTATAGGAGTGGGATGCGATTATTAAGGTTTTCAATGATTGCCTCCTTGAGAATTCGGCGGTTAAAGATTAATTAATCTGAGCCATTAATTCTGATCGTAGCAAATCTAGGCAATTAATGTGGATTGCATCAAATCTCTGTGGGCAATTAATGATGATTGCTATAAATCCTTATGATTTGTTATGCCAAGCTCGGATCTCTCGTCACGTGTTCAATTTGCATGATTGCAAATGATCTGATTTGATCCCAACAATTATGAGGATGGCACTAAGCCTGGTTGTTGGAATTTGTTGATGAATCTTGATCAATTTGATGCCACGTGTCTTACTATTATTATGCTGCTAGCTGTAGGGATGCGGGAAAAAACTAATCTTCTGCCACGTGTCTTAACCGCGAGCCACTTAGAAAATCCGAACCGCATGGGGATTGTTCCCTACTGAGCCGCATAAGACTGGCTACGTAACAAGGCTGCTTGGGCGTGGCCTATGAACATTTGAACCGTATGGATATGATCTGAGCCGCATGAGCGTAGGCGACCGCATGATGGGTGGCTTCTCAGTGAGCCGTATGAAGATAGTCCTCGTGAGCCGCATAAAGATAGTCCTCATGAGCCGCATAGGCTAGACTCTGCCTGAGCCGCATGAGGTGGCCTCTACCTGAGCCGCATGGGGTGGCCTCTGCCTGAGACGTATGTGACTGTCCACGTGTCAAGGCCGCATGAAGGATTTTGGGGTCTGATGGATTGTGTCAGAGATTTCCTTCGTTTCCCTAGGAGTCTACCATTATGACATAGTCATTATTGCAGCTTTATGTCAGAGCCGTCAGTCCTCCTTTATGTCAGAGCATTAAATAGGGCCTTTGCTTAATGGCCAATGGTAGAAGCGAACCGTAGAAGGCCACGTGGTGTTGCTTGAGCCGCATGTCCAAGTTGGTGACTTTTGAACCTCATGATGCTCTTGAGCCGCATGAAGCTCGTCTGTTTTTGAACCGCATGAGTTTTCTTGTTCTGAGCCGCATGGACAATTATGTTTTTTTCCATGCTTCTACAAATAATATTAATATTGTTTTATAAATTAATATTCTTTACTCAGCATCTGTCTCAAATTAGGTTAGGAGTACTGTCCCAGCTAACGGAGGTTCACCGGGGAACTCTTAAATCCCGCTTCGCTTCGACCGTAGTAGTGGTGACAGACAGACTCTTTTTAGGCTTGTCTCGAAAACAGTTAATGAGTATTGAATAAATTAATTCATAAAATTAAATTAATTAATATTATTGACATCTAAAATTCCTAATTCTTGACATAAATAATTGAAACGATCTTCTGCTAGAGGTTCTATGAGTATGTCAGCTAATTGATTCTGTGTGTCTACGTATACAAGGTCTATTTCTCCATTTTGTTGATGATCTCTAAGAAAGTGATGTCGAATCTCGATATGTTTAGTACGAGAGTGACATTTGGATTCTTAGTCAAATTAATAGAACTAGTGTTGACACAGAAAATAGGTATGTGTGAAAAATGCAATCCATAGTCTTCTAATGTTTGCTTCATCCACAAAATTTGTGCACAACAACGTCCTGCGATGATGTACTCATCCTCGATTGTTGATAATGTGACAGAATTTTGCTTTTTGCTAAACCAAGAGACTAGAGCTTTTCCTAGGAAATGACATGTGCCGCTAGTGCTTTTTCTATCTACTTTGCATCCGGTAAAATCAGTATCAGAATAACCGGTTAGCTCAAATGATGTGGTTTTGGGACACCATAAGCCAACAGAAGAAGTGCCTTTAAGATATCAGAAGATATGCTTAACTGCGCTGTCACTCCCCGATCTTGGAATACATATTCTAAATCGTAAACCGATAAATTGTATTTACCTTGTATTTATACTATATTTATTATGCTGTATTTCTTCATGCATTTCCCAAAAATATTTGACAAAATATTATTTCCTAATTTATTTTCTGCATTTGGGCCTACAGTTTTGGCTCGTTTGGGTAACCCATTCTTGGTTCACCAATGGTTCATCATGAACCCTTTGGTTCATCATGAACCCATGGGTCCAAGATCTTTATATATAACTCATCTCATTTTCTCTCCTCTCATTTACTTCCTCTCATTTACTTCCTCCACCAACCAAGGTAAGTACCAACTTGCTCAAGAGATAGATCCATAATTTTGTCAATGATTTTTACAAAACTATTTGCCAAAACATGTTCTTCTCCTCATTCTATACTAGTTTAGAACTTAGAAATTTCCATTTTGAAGCTTTGATTTTTGTAGATCTAGGTTTTAATCATTTTGGAATTTTGCATGGTTTGATCTACTTTAGTTAGATTTTATGGGTTTTTGATGCTTCCATGTAGAAGAGCATTCAGTTTCACCCAAGTTGGAACTTTGGAAATCTGGATTTGGAGTTCGGATGGCCAAGTTATGATGCTTTGAAGTTTGGGTTCAGCCATGGTGTTCTTGCTGTTTGGAGAAGACAGTGAACAGTGTGCTCCTGTTTGAGCACGCTTCCTATTGGAAGCGTGTCTCTCCTTGAGCTTGCGTGACTTTTCACGCAACTCTCTCCTTGAGCTTGCGTGACTTTTCATGTAGCTCTCTCCTTGAGCTTGCGTGACTTTTCACGCAGCTCTCTTCCCTGAGCTTGCGTGACTTTTCATGCAGCTCTCTCCTTGAGCTTGCGTGACTTTTACGCAGCTCTTCCCTTGAGTCTGCGTGACTTTTCACGCACGCTGCCTTGAGTGAGCCTGAGTGAGCCTGCGTGACTTTTCACCCCTTGAGCGTGCGTGCTTTTGTGCGTACGCTTTTGATATTTTATTAGATATTATACTGCCCATTTTTAGCCTTGTAAGCCCCTATTTTTCAAAAATTATTAAATTAGTGTTAATTAATTATTAATGTCATTTTTAGCCTAAAATATTTATTATGATTTTTAGGAATTTTTCTAGAATTTTTAAATAAAATTTAAATGAGTTTTAAATGTTAAAATATCAATTTGCAATTTTATAAAATATTTTAATTAACTTTTGCAATTAATTAGATTGTTTTAATATCATTCTGTAATTTTTAGAATTGTTTTTATGTCAGTATGCAATTTATTTAATTATTATAATAGTATTTTGTATTTAATGAATTGTTTTTAATGGTGGAAGTGCAAATTTATATTTGCATTTAGTGACCTTAGGGACCTAACTGTAATATCCTAATCTACGGGGACCTAAACGCAAACCTAATCTACCCACTCCCCCGACGACCCGGCTGACCGACGACCGCCAGCGCGCCCTGCCCCCGCCATTTCCGGCCAGACCGACCGCCTTAGCCCCCTATAAAAACCCCCACAGACCCCCCTCTCTCCCTCAGACTAAACCCTAACCCTAAAACCCCACCACTGACCGCCCACGCCACCGTCTTACCCCAAAAACCTCAAGCCCTAACCCTAACTCCGGCGAGCTTCCCCGTCCAGCCTCCACGGTCGACTTCGACAGCCGCGACCACCACCATTCGACGCGCCCGGCCAAGGCGAACGCGTCGCCACCCGAGCGCCGCCGTCCCGAACGTCCCTCCGCCCGCCAGCACCCCTGAATCCCCCATCAACCGCCGGACACGTAAGTGGCAAGTGTCGTGCGTGTCGTACGTGTCTCGTGTTGGGCGTATGATGTTCGCCGTGTCCTGACGAACACAAGTGTAGAACTGGACACGTAAAAACTTGTGTCGTGCGTGTCAAATCGACCCGGACACTTAGACTCCTGTGTCCCTAACTGTCAGGACACAGGGCCGATATTTATATATTTTTTTTATTGTTAATCTAACCGAAACCTAATAAAATTAACCTAAACTCTAACCCTAACACTTAGCTCGGGCTGACCCCCTGGCCAGCCCGACCCGTTTAAACATCCCCCCCCTTCCTGAGGACAGGGCTTCGAGCCCCATTTTCTTTCTGTTTCCTTTTTCTTTTCTTTCCTGTTTTCTTTTCTTTTTTGTTTTGTATTTTATATATATATATATATATATATATATATATATATTATATATTTATATATATATATATATATATGTATATATATATTAGTATATATATATATATATATACTGTATTTTAACAGTATTTAATATATATGTATATATTTTATAGTTAGTATATTCTATATACATATGTTAATATATATATATTTTCATACGTATATATATTATATATATACACTATATTATTAAAGTGTTTTCTTATGTATATATATATATTTGTAAATATATATATATACTCAATAAATTAAGTATTTTTCCTTATATATCTATATATACTTTAGCATAGGTATGTATATTCTTTTGTACAAATTAGCCTTATTAAAATATTAATATTTATTTTGCAGTCCTATCACCTAGTATTTTCTGTAAATTTAAATTACTGCAACCATTTGGTGTCCAAGCCTAGCATGGGTATTTGGGCCCAAATGTGTTTTCACACATTCAAGACCTGTACAAGTCATATTGGACTTGATTCATGGCCTTGGGTCCTGTATTTGAACTTTGGTTCAAATTATATACATGGACAAAATACGCAGATAATTAATTATTGTGTGCAATGCTGTTTTTGATTTTCTAAAAATACTTAGAGTACTGCTAAAATTATAGAAAAATAGTTTTTAGATACTATGTTAAGTTAGCTAATTTAGTATAATTTTTGTAGTATTTAATTTACTGTTTTGCCACTAGTTTGGCATATGAAACCAAAACTCACTTTCTGTATACTTAGGAAAACTGATTTTTATAAAATACTTGTACTGGTTAATAAATTCCAGAAAATTTATAATAAATTTCTATGATTAACAAGGATCACTTTAGTACTTTACTTTAAGAAAAACTTGGCTTTTTGCCTATCTCTAAAATTGTTAGAACACAATGATCTTTTGATTTATTTATTGATTAATTACGACTTGTAGCCTTTTGTGTTATTTGGAGTTTTATTCGTGTTGAACCCCATCCCTCACTAGTATAACGACCCTAGAAAGTTAGTTAACATAGTGTGTCACCCCACATTGGTCTCCTATGCCAAGTCATCATTTTGGCTAGGTGCCCAGTCACAAGTCGTGTTTCACAGATTAGTGTCCTAGTGTCTTAGCTTAGTGTAAAACTAAGTTGTTGTATTTACTTCTACAGTGACGAGCTACCAGACATCCATAGCATTGTTATCGCAGCTTGTTTTGTTTTGCTTTGCTAGAGGCAAGTACTTTCTACGAACTTTACATACTGCTATAAACCATAAAACTGTGAATCACCAACCATGTTAAATGCTGATCCTTGGGGTAGCAAGTTAGAACTTCACATGTTGTATACTTTCAGTTTCTACCATGTTTATACAGTATCTCATAATCTCTCACATGCTTAAATAACGGGTTAAGGGGAAACTGCTAGTAGTGTACGTGATCATGACCCCCTTCTCCGTATGTATTTACCGAGCACCGTTACATTCTATATGTATCTGTGTCGTATGTCTGGTCCCGCGTTTGTGTATGGATATACACCGATGCCGTTATGTGTACGTATGTGCACATCAGAAAATTGATATGTACCGCTGTACATCCTGATTACCTATTGACTAATCACTCACCTACTACAGTTTTAAACTTTAAAATGTATATCTATCTCCATGCTAAAACATACCTAAAACTGAACCAACATGATATGTCATTTCCTTTTCATCACATGATCAGTATTATATGTTTGTTAGATTTAGTACTTGCTTCCGTCCTGACAGGATAACATTGTAGGTGTCCTTACTGAGGAGGAGTTACTCTGTGACACATACTATGGAGATACTGCCGAGGACCCGGCTCTGCTTTACGAGGATGTTCCTGCAGGAAACCTCGCCTAGTTGGCTTTTGTTTACTTAGACTTTTGAGAGTAGACATGTATTAGACTATATCATTTTGTAACTGGACATGTATCCAGTTTTACATTTCAGTTTACTTGTACTTGGATATTTTACTATATACGACGACTTTTGTGTTTGGAGCATTTATGATTCTTCTTCACTTATAGAACTGTTAGCACATTTAGTCTTATCCTATTGTCTTTAGAACAGCTTACTATGTTTTATCTCAACGTAGGCTGGGCATGACTCGGCCTGGCCCAACAATTTGGGTAGCGGGTCGTGACATATTTTTAGTGGTGGCCCATGCAGGTCCTGACTAAACTGTTTGGTTACGTTATTGTACCAAGCATGCCTGCAATTAGGAACTTGAGGTAATTAGACAACATTAGGAAAGACGCTTAGAACACTTAGAGGAATGCTAGGATAGCAACATAGGAAATACATCACATGTTTGCTATTATAATTAGATTTTCTTGCATATGATTGCTTACTTTAAATAAGTCCTTATAAGTCTTTTTATGTGTAATTTAGATGGTGCTTACTCGCTCGTCCAAGTATGTTACCCCCGAGAATGGGGCCCTCCATATCCAGTCAGCTGACCAGTTGACTGATACACCTCCACCTACCATATTCTTCCACTCCACAGATCCACAGACCCAGATACCACCTTCCACATCCCAGTCCCGGCAGGACCCGATACTTCTACCACCCCCTATCACTATACCCACCCAGGCTTCCGTCACTCTCGACGGGACCCAGCTGCTCACACTGATCCAGGGGTTCCTAACAACCCATCAGGAGCAGACTACCCTACTCCGCCAGAGCATGGAGCGTTCTGAGGGACGTCCCGCAGTCCCACCATATGTAGAGTCGCGGCAGAGAGCGGGGACGGTCAAGGACTTCATGGGTCTGAATCCCAAGGAGTTCTCAGGGACTGAGGGCATAGTAGTAGCTGATGACTGGCTAGATTCTGTAGAGAGGAAGCTTCTGGGAGTTAGGATGCCGGATGACCTTCAGGTCGAGGCAGCAGGATTTCTGCTGATAGACTTAGCCGGAGTCTGGTTCAGGAATGAGCCGTTGTTCGCGAGAGGTAGAGCCACCTGGGACCAGTTCAAGACCTAGTTCAAGAAGAAATTCTTCTCGACCACTGCTAGAGTAGCCATGGGGCTACGATTCCAGAACATCCAGCAGGGGAACCGTTCTGTTGATGACTATACGGGAGAGTTTAGTCGCCTGAGCCGTTTTGCTCCTAGTCTGGTTGCTGATCCAGAGGAGATGACCCGTAGGTTTTGCCATGGTCTAGTTCCAGACATTGGCATTCTTATAGTGGCGAACGGTACGACTGACTACTACCAGAGCCTAGAGTTAGCCCGGAGCATCGAGGAGCGTCTTCTGTCATGCAAGAGGCCGGCTTATGTACATCATAAGGGACCGTCCAAGCGTCAGGCTTTCCAGCAGAGAGCGCCGACACCATAGCAGACTTACCGTCCCCCTACACCACATCATCAGACCCCGCCAGTTAGAGCCCCGGGACCCCGACAGCAGCCGAAGGGAGGTTTTTGTGCATTCTACAAGAGGGTAGGCCACGACGCTTCCATCTGCAGGAAGAAGTTGGGGCAATGTTTGGCTTGTGGGTCTGCCACCCATCAGCTTCGAGAGTGCCCGGTAGCGAAGACTAGAGGACTGCTCCCGACTCAGCAGCAGAGGTTCGGACAGCATCTGCAGCAGCAGAAGGGACCTCAGGGGAGGGTTTATAGTCTAGCCATTGAGCCGGAGCCGGAGCAGGTTTCGGAGCCGGATTACTTAGCTGACGTCATCACAGGTCATGTTTATTTGTATACTTTTCTAGCTGTATGTTTGTTTGATTCTGGTGCATCTCATAGCTTCCTGTCATTAGAGTTTATGCATAAACATCATCTAGTAGCTACACCTACTGCGGAGATTAGTAGAGTGATGACGGGAGGAGGACCAGTGCCTATTAGATCTATCTATAGATGTTCTATTTTTATAGCCGGGAGAGAGTTCAGAGGGCGATTCTTTGTGATGCCGCTCCCCGGTTATGATATGATATTGGGGATGGACTGGCTTAGCTATGCCCATGCATCTATAGATTGATATGAGGGTAGTATTTTGTTCAGTCCCCCAGGCACAACACCATTCAGTGTCAGGAGGACAGGGCCGGAGATCAGCCTAGAGCCAAACTGTTGTGCTACAGTCGGGGACGCAGCACCGCCACACCCTATCATTAGGGAGTTTATGGATCTATTCCCAGAGGATCTTCCAGGACTTCCGCTTGACAGAGATGTGGAGTTCACTATAGATCTAGTGCCGGGTTCATCACCAGTATCCCGGGCTTGCTATAGAGTGAATCCCAAGGAGGCCATAGAGATGAAAGAGCAGATTGATGACCTGTTGAAAAAGGGTTTCATTCGATCCAGTGCTTCTCCATGGGGAGCACCAGTGCTCTTTGTGCCTAAGAAGGATGGTACAGTCCGGTTGTGTATTGATTACTGGGCCTTGAATGCCATCACTATCAAGAACAAATATCCTCTGCCCAGGATAGATGATTTGTTCGACCAATTGAGCGGGGCGAAGGTGTTTTCCAGGATAGATTTGAGATCCGGGTACCACCAGGTGAAGGTTAGGCCAGCAGACATCCAGAAGACGGCGTTCAACACGAAGTACGGGCAGTACGAGTTTCTGGTGATGCCATTTGGTCTCACAAATACGCCAGCTGTCTTTATGAACTTGATGAATAAGATATTTCACCAGTATCTGGATAACTTCGTCGTAGTGTTTATCGACGACATCCTGATATACTCGAAGACGCCAGAGGAGCATGCAGAGCACTTACGGATAGTTTTGGGGATTCTGAGGCAGGAGAGATTGTTTGCCAAATTGCCGAAGTGCGAGTTCTTTTTAGACCGAGTGGAGTTTCTCGGCCATGTAGTCACTGGAGATGGAATCTCGGTGGATCCCAGGAAGATTGCTGCAGTTGAGACATGGAAGGCTCCGACGTCAGTTTCATAGATCAGAAGCTTTCTGGGTTTAGCAGGCTATTATAGAAAGTTCGTCCAGGACTTTGCTAGGATAGCTGAACCCATGACGAAGCTGACGCGGAAGGACGCAGAGTACATTTGGTATGAGGACTGCCAGACAGCATTTGAGGAGCTGAAGAGGAGGCTGACGACTGCTCCAGTTTTGACTTTACCTTCAGGTTCTGGAGGTTTCACCATTTACAGTGATGCTTCTGAGAAGGGGCTAGGATGTGTTCTATAGCAGCATGGGAAAGTAATTGCTTATGCATCTAGGCAATTGCGGACTCATGAGAGGAATTATCCTACCCATGACCTCGAGTTAGCTGCGGTGATCTTTGCACTCAAGTTATGGAAACATTACTTATACGGAGAGCGTGTGGAAATCTTTACTGACCACAAAAGCTTGAAGTATGTGTTTACGCAGAAAGAGCTGAACATGAGGCAAAGATGATGGTTGGAGTTGATGAAGGACTTCGACATCGATTTACAGTATCACCCCGGGAAGGCAAATGTGGTGGCGGATGCGCTGAGCAGGCATCCGATGGCATGGTACCTGATAATTGATCGACATTTGCGGGAGGATCTGGAGAAGCTAGGTATCGAGCTAGTTCGGCCAGGATCAGTGATACAGATGATGGCGCTTGACATTCAGTCAGGTTTGATGGAGCAGATCCGGGAGGCACAGTCTACAGATGAGAGCCTTCGCAGACTTCGACACCAGGCATTAGCTGGATTGCTGGATGACTTCACTATAACAGAGGATGGATCCCTGAGACATGGCAGCCGATTGTGCGTGCCGAAGGGAGATCTAGTAGAGGCAGTCTTGCAGGAGGCGTACCGATTGAGATATTCTATTCACCCTGGTGCTAACAAGATGTACCGTGACTTGCGGGAACATCTTTGGTGGCACGGGATGAAGAGGGATGTATCACGTTTCATCTCGAGATGCCTAGTTTGCCAGCAGGTCAAGGCGGAGCGCCAGAGGCCAGCTGGTTTGTTGCAGCCGTTACCCATTCCTGAGTGGAAGTGGGAATATATTACGATGGACTTCGTTTCAGGGCTTCCTCGTTCCCAAGGAGGGAAGGATGCCATCTGGGTCATCGTAGACAGGCTGACGAAGTGTGCGCACTTCATACCCTTCAAGGTGGGACTTTCCACCGAGAAGTTGGCGGAGCTATACATGCAGCAGATAGTTCGCCTACACGGAGTACCGGTGAGCATCGTGTCAGACAGAGACAGTAGATTCACATCCCACTACTGGAGGAGCTTGCAGGAGGAGTTGGGCAGTAGGCTCAAGTTCAGTACGGCGTACCACCCGCAGACAGATGGGTAGTCCGAGAGGACGATGCAGACACTGGAGGATATGCTGAGGACTTGCGTGCTGGACTTCGGAGGATCATGGGAGAGCCATCTGCACTTGGTAGAGTTTTCATACAATAACAGCTACCAGGCCAGTATTGGTATGTCACCTTTCGAGGCGCTATATGGACGACGATGCCGCACACCGCTCTTTTGGGATGATGTCGGAGACAGAGTTATGCTCGGGCCAGAGATGATCATGGATGCAGCAGAGAAAGTCAGGATGATCAGAGACAGGCTCAGAGTAGCTTAGGACAGGCAGAAACACTAGGCTGATGCTAGTCGCAGGCCGATGGAGTTCGCAGACGGTGATATGGTGCTAGTGAAGATATCACCTACTCGAGGGACGATCCGATTCGGACGAGGAGGGAAGCTGAGCCCCAGATACATCGGGCTATTCGAGGTGCTTGGCAGGATCGGAGAGGTAGCTTACAGGGTTGCACTTCCACCCAACCTAGCAGGAGTTCACGACGTCTTTCACGTATCTCAGCTGAGGAGATATGTTCCAGACCCCAGTCATGTGCTAGATCATTCAGAGTTGGAGGTCGGACCGAGCCTTACAATTTCTGAGCAGCCAGTGGAGATATTAGACCGGAGAGAGAAGAGGCTGAGGAACAAGGTTATACCCCTAGTGCGAGTAGCTTGGAGCCGTCACTCCCCAGGTGAATCTACTTGGGAGAGGGAGTCGGACATGAGGGAGAGATACCCCTACTTGTTCGACCCAACCGCTGCGAGGGAACCACCCGTTCCTGCTTGATACCTTAGAGGTTAGTTTCGATCGTAGCCTTAGTCATTTTGTTGTATTGCTTGCTATGTTAGAATATTGTAGGGTCTTCAATCCTTGTGAATTTCGAGGACAAAATTTTTCAAGAAGGGAAGACTTGTAAGCGCCTGTTTTTCAAAAATTATTAAATTAGTGTTAATTAATTATTAATGTCATTTTTAGCCTTAAAATATTTATTATGATTTTTAGGAATTTTTCTAGAATTTTTAAATAAAATTTAAATGAGTTTTAAATATTAAAATATCAATTTACAATTTTCTAAAATATTTTAATTAACTTTTGCAATTAATTAGATTGTTTTAATATCATTCTGTAATTTTTAGAATTGTTTTTATGTCAGTATGCAATTTATTTAATTGTTATAATAGTATTTTGTAATTAATGAATTGTTTTTAATGGTGGAATGCAAATTTATATTTGCATTTAGTGACTTAGGGACCTAACTGTAATATCCTAATCTACGGGGACCTAAACGCAAACCTAATCTACCCACTCCCCCGACGACCCGGCTGACTGACGACCGCCAGCGCGCCCTGCCCCCGCCATTTCCGGCCAGCCCGACCGCCTTAGCCCCTATAAAAACCCCCACAGACCCCCCTCTCTCCCCCAGACTAAACCCTAACCCTAAAACCCCACCACGATCGCCCACGCCACCGTCTTCCCCAAAAACCTCAAGCCCTAACCCTAACTCCGGCGAGCTTCCCCGTCCAGCCTCCACGGTCGACTTCGACAGCCGCGACCACCACCATTCGACGCGCCCGGCCAAGGCGAACGCGTCGCCACCCGAGCGCCGCCGTCCCGAACGTCCCTCCGCCCGCCAGCACCCCCGAATCCCCCATCAACCGCCGGACACGTAAGTGGCAAGTGTCGTGCGTGTCGTACGTGTCTTGTGTTGGGCGTATGATGTTCGCCGTGTCCTAACGAACACAGGTGTAGAACTGGACACGTAAAAACTTGTGTTGTGCGTGTCAAATCGACCCGGACACTTAGACTCCTGTGTCCCTAACTGTCAGGACACAGGGCCGATATTTATATTTTTTTTATTGTTAATCTAACCGAAACCTAATAAATTAACCTAAACTCTAACCCTAACACTGAGCTCGGGCTGACCCCTTGGCCAGCCCGACCCGTTTAAACATCCCTCCCCTTCCTGAGGACAGGGTTCGAGCCCCCTTTTCTTTCTGTTTCCTTTTTCTTTTCTTTTCATTTCTGTTTTCTTTTCTTTTTTGTTTTGTATTTTTTATATATATATATATATATGTATATATATATTAGTATATATATATATATATACTGTATTTTAACAGTATTTAATATATATGTATATATTTTATAGTTAGTAAATTCTATATACATATGTTAATATATATATATTTTCATACGTATATATATTATATATATATACACTATATTATTAAAGTGTTTTCTTATGTATATATATATATTTGTAAATATATATATATACTCAATAAATTAAGTATTTTTCCTTATATATCTATATATACTTTAGCATAGGTGTGTATATTCTTTTGTACAAATTAGCCTTATTAAAATATTAATATTTATTTTGCAGTCCTATCACCTAGTATTTTTTGTATATTTAAATTACTGCAACCATTTGGTGTTCAAGCCTAGCATGGGTATTTGGGCCCAAATGTGTTTTCACACATTCAAGACCTGTACAAGTCATATTGGACTTGATTCATGGCCTTGGGTCCTGTATTTGAACTTTGGTTCAAATTATATACATGGATAAAATATGCAGATAATTAATTATTGTGTGCAATGCTGTTTTTGATTTTCTAAAAATACTTAGAGTACTGCTAAAATTATGAAAAAATAGTTTTTAGATACTATGTTAAGTTAGCTAATTTAGTATAATTTTTGTAGTATTTAATTTACTGTTTTGCCACTAGTTTGGCATATGAAACCAAAACTCACTTTCTGTATACTTAGGAAAACTGATTTTTATAAAATACTTGTACTGGTTAATAAATTCTAGAAAATTTATAATAAATTTCTATGATTAACAAGGATCACTTTAGTACTTTACTTTAAGAAAAACTAGGCTTTTTGCCTATCTCTAAAATTGTTAGAACACAATGATCTTTTGATTTATTTATTGATTAATTACGACTTGTAGCCTTTTGTGTTATTTGGAGTTTTAGTCGTGTTGAACCCCATCCCTCACTAGTATAAAGACCCTAGAAAGTTAGTTAACATAGTGTGTCACTCCACATTGGTCTCCTATGCCAAGTCATCATTTTGGCTAGGTGCCCAGTCACAAGTGTTTCACAGATTAGTGTCCTAGTGTCTTAGCTTAGTGTAAAACTAAGTTGTTGTATTTACTTCTACAGTGACGAGCTACCAGACATCTATAGCATTGTTATCGCAGCTTGTTTTGTTTTGCTTTGCTAGAGGCAAGTACTTTCTACGAACATTACATACTGCTATAAACCATAAAACTGTGAATCACCAACCATGTTAAATGCTGATCCTTGGGGTAGCAAGTTAGAACTTCACATGTTGTATACTTTCAGTTTCTACCATTTTATACAGTATCTCATAATCTCTCACATGCTTAAATAACGGGTTAAGGGAAAACTGCTAGTAGTGTACGTGATCATGACCCCCTTCTCCGTATGTATTTATCGAGCACCGTTACATTCTATATGTATCTGTGTCGTATGTCTGGTCCCGCGTTTGTGTATGGATATACACCGATGCCGTTATGTGTACGTATGTGCACATCAGAAAATTGATATGTACCGCTGTACATCCTGATTACCTATTGACTGATCACTCACCTACTACAGTTTTAAACTTTAAAATGTATATCTATCGCCATGCTAAAACATACCTAAAACTGAACCAACATGATATGTCATTTCCTTTTCATCACATGATCAGTATTATATGTTTGTTAGATTTAGTACTTGCTTCCGTCCTGACAGGATAACGTTGTAGGTGTCCTTACTGAGGAGGAGTTACTCTGTGACACATACTATGGAGATACTGCCGAGGAACCGGCTCTGCTTTACGAGGATGTTCCTGCAGGGAACCTCGCCTAGTTGGCTTTTGTTTACTTAGACTTTTGAGAGTAGACATATATTAGACTATATCATTTTGTAACTGGACATGTATCCAGTTTTATATTTCAGTTTACTTGTACTTGGATATTTTACTATATACGACGACTTTTGTGTTTGGAGCATTTATGATTCTTCTTCACTTATAGAACTGTTAGCACATTTAGTCTTATCCTGTTGTCTTTAGAACAGCTTACTACGTTTTATCTCAACGTCGGCTGGGCATGACTCGGCCTGGCCCAACAATTTGGGTAGCGGGTCATGACATGTTTTTAGTGGTGGCCCATGCAGGTCCTGACTAAACTGTTTGGTTACGTTATTGTACCAAGCATGCCTGCAATTAGGAACTTGAGGTAATTAGACAACATTAGGAAAGACGCTTAGAACACTTAGAGGAATGCTAGGATTGCAACATAGGAAATACATCACATGTTTGCTATTATAATTAGATTTTCTTGCATATGATTGCTTACTTTAAATAAGTCCTTATAAGTCTTTTTATGTGTAATTTAGATGGTGCTTACTCGCTCGTCCCAGTATGTTACCCCCGAGAATGGGGCCCTCCATATCTAGTCAGCTGACCAGTTGACTGATACACCTCCACCTACCACATTCTCCCACTCCACAGATCCACAGACCCAGATACCACATTCCACATCCCAGTCCCGACAGGACCCGATACTTCCACCACCCCCTATCACTATACCCACCCAGGCTTCCGTCACTCTCGACGGGACCCAGCTGCTCACACTGATCCAGGGGTTCCTAACAACCCATCAGGAGCAGACTACCCTTCTCCGCCAGAGCATGGAACGTTCTGAGGGACGTCCTGCGGTCCCACCATATGTAGAGCCACGGCAGAGAGCGGGGACGGTCAAGGACTTCATGGGTCTGAATCCCAAGGAGTTCTCAGGGACTGAGGGCATAGTAGTAGCTGATGACTGGCTAGATTCTGTAGAGAGGAAGCTTCTGGAAGTTAGGATGCCGGATGACCTTCAGGTCGAGGCAGCAGGATTTCTGCTAATAGACTTAGCCGGAGTCTGGTTCAGGAATGAGCCGTTGTTCGCGAGAGGTAGAGCCACCTGGGACCAGTTCAAGACCCAGTTCAAGAAGAAATTCTTCTCGACCACTACTAGAGTAGCCATGGGGCTACGATTCCAGAACATCCAGCAGGGGAACCGTTCTGTTGATGACTATGCGGGAGAGTTTAGTCGCCTGAGCCGTTTTGCTCCTAGTCTGGTTGCTGATCCAGAGGAGATGACCCGTAGGTTTTGCCATGGTCTAGTTCCAGACATTGGCATTCTTATAGTGGCGAACGGTACGACTGACTACTACCAGAGCCTAGAGTTAGCCCGGAGCATCGAGGAGTGTCTTCTATCATGCAAGAGGCCGGCTTATGTACATCATGAGGGACCGTCCAAGCGTCAGGCTTTCCAGCAGAGAGCGCCGACACCACAGCAGACTTACCGTCCCCCTACACCACATCATCAGACCCCGCCAGTTAGAGCCCCGGGACCCCGACAGCAGCCGAAGGGAGGTTTTTGTGCATTCTGCAAGAGGGTAGGCCACGATGCTTCCATCTGCAGGAAGAAGTTGGGGCAGTGTTTGGCTTGTGGGTCTGCCACCCATCAGCTTCGAGAGTGCCCGGTAGCGAAGACTAGAGGACCGCTCCCGACTCAGCAGCAGAGGTTCGGGCAGCATCTGCAGCAGCAGAAGGGACCTCAGGGGAGGGTTTATAGTCTAGCCATTGAGCCGGAGCCGGAGCAGGTTTCGGAGCCGGATTACTTAGCTGACGTCATCACAGGTCATGTTTATTTGCATACTTTTCTAGCTGTATGTTTGTTTGATTCTGGTGTATCTCATAGCTTCCTATCATTAGAGTTTATGCATAAACATCATCTAGTACACCTACTGCGGAGATTAGTAGAGTGATGACGGGAGGAGGACCAGTGCCTATTAGATCTATCTATAGATGTTCTATTTTTATAGCCGGAAGAGAGTTCAGAGGGCGATTCTTTGTGATGCCGCTCCCCGGTTATGATATCATATTGGGGATGGACTGGCTTAGCTATGCCCATGCATCTATAGATTGCTATGAGGGTAGTATTTTGTTCAGTCCCCCAGGCACAGCACCATTCAGTGTTAGGAGGACAGGGCCGGAGATCAGCCTAGAGCCGAACTGTTGTGCTACAGTCGGGGACGCAGCACCGCCACACCCTATCATTAGGGATTTTATGGATGTATTCCCAGAGGATCTTCCAGGACTTCCGCTTGACAGAGATGTGGAGTTCACTATAGATCTAGTGCCGGGTTCATCACCAGTATCCCGGGCTTGCTATAGAGTGAATCCCAAGGAGGCCATAGAGATGAAAGAGCAGATTGATGACCTGTTGAAAAAGGGTTTTATTCGATCCAGTGCTTCTCCATGGGGAGCACCAGTGCTCTTTGTGCCTAAGAAGGATGGTACAGTCCGGTTGTGTATTGATTACCGGGCCTTGAATGCCATCACTATCAAGAACAAATATCCTCTGCCCAGGATAGATGATTTGTTCGACCAATTGAGCGGGGCGAAGGTGTTTTCTAGGATAGATTTGAGATCCGGGTACTACCAGGTGAAGGTTAGGCCGGCAGACATCCAGAAGACGGCGTTCAACACGAAGTACGGGCAGTACGAGTTTCTGGTGATGTCATTTGGTCTCACAAATGTGCCAGCTGTCTTTATGAACTTGATGAATAAGACATTTCACTAGTATCTGGATAAGTTCGTCGTAGTGTTTATCGACGACATCCTGATATACTCGAAGACGCCAGAGGAGCATGCAGAGCACTTGCGGATAGTTTTGGGGATTCTGAGGCAGGAGAGATTGTTTGCCAAATTGCCGAAGTACGAGTTCTTTTTAGACCGAGTGGAGTTTCTCGGCCATGTAGTCACTGGAGATGGAATCTCGGTGGATCCCAGGAAGATTGCTGCAGTTGAGACATGGAAGGCTCCGACGTCAGTTTCAGAGATCAGGAGCTTTCTGGGTTTAGCAGGCTATTATAGAAAGTTCGTCCAGGACTTTGCTAGGATAGCTGAACCCATGACGAAGCTGACGCGGAAGGACGCAGAGTACATTTGGTCTGAGGACTGCCAGACAGCATTCGAGAAGCTGAAGAGGAGGCTGACGACCGCTCCAGTTCTGACTTTACCTTCAGGTTCTGGAGGTTTCACCATTTACAGTGATGCTTCAGGGAAGGGGCTAGGATGTGTTCTACAGCAGCATGGGAAAGCAATTGCTTATGCATCTAGGCAATTGCGGACTCATGAGAGGAATTATCCTACCCATGACCTCGAGTTAGCTGCGGTGATCTTTGCACTCAAGTTATGGAAACATTACTTATACGGAGAGCGTGTGGAAATCTTTACTGACCACAAAAGCTTGAAGTATGTGTTCACGCAGAAAGAGCTGAACATGAGGCAAAGACGATGGTTGGAGTTGATGAAGGACTTCGACATCGATTTACAGTATCACCCCGGGAAGGCAAATGTGGTACGGATGTGCTGAGCAGGCATCCGATGGCATGGTACCTGATGATTGATCGGCATTTGCGGGAGGATCTGGAGAAGCTAGGTATCGAGCTAGTTCGGCCAGGATCAGTGATACAGATGATGGCACTTGACATTCAGTCAGGTTTGATGGAGCAGATCCGGGAGGCACAGTCTACAGATGAGAGCCTTCGCAGACTTCGACCCCAGGCATTAGCTGGATTGCTGGATGACTTCACTATAGCAGAGGATGGATCCCTGAGACATGGCAGCCGATTGTGCATGCCGAAGGGAGATCTAGTAGAGGCAGTCTTGCAGGAGGCGTACCGATCGAGAAATTCTATTCACCCTGGTGCTAACAAGATGTACCGTGACTTGCGAGAATATCTTTGGTGGCACGGGATGAAGAGGGATGTATCACGTTTCATCTCGAGATGCCTAGTTTGCCAGCAGGTCAAGGCGGAGCGCCAGAGGCCAGCTGGTTTGTTGCAGTCGTTACCCATTCCTGAGTGGAAGTGGGAACATATTATGATGGACTTCGTTTCAGGGCTTCCTCGTTCCCAAGGAAGGAAGGATGCCATCTGGGTCATCGTAGACAGGCTGACGAAGTGTGCGCACTTCATACCCTTCAAGGTGGGGCATTCCACCGAGAAGTTGGCGGAGCTATACATGCAGCAGATAGTTCGCCTACACGGAGTGCCGGTGAGCATCGTGTCAGACAGAGACAGTAGATTCACATCCCACTACTGGAGGAGCTTGCAGAAGGAGTTGGGCAGTAGGCTCAAGTTCAGTACGGCATACCACCCGCAGACAGATGGGCAGTCCGAGAGGACGATACAGACACTGGAGGATATGCTGAGGACTTGCGTGCTGGACTTCGGAGGATCATGGGAGAGCCATCTGCACTTGGTAGAGTTTTCATACAATAACATCTACCAGGCCAGTATTGGTATATCACCTTTCGAGGCGCTATATGGACGACGATGCCGCACACCGCTCTTTTGGGATGATGTCGGAGACAGAGTTATGCTCGGGCCAGAGATGATCACGGATGCAGCAGAGAAAGTCGGGATGATCAGAGACAGGCTCAGAGTAGCTCAGGACAGGCAGAAACACTGGGCTGATGCTAGTCGTAGGCCGATAGATTTCGCAGACGGTGATATGGTGCTAGTGAAGATATCACCTACTCGAGGGACGATCCGATTCGGACGAGGAGGGAAGCTGAGCCCCAGATACATCGGGCCATTCGAGGTGCTTGGCAGGATCGGAGAGGTAGCTTACAGGGTTGCACTTCCACCCAACCTAGCAGGAGTTCACGACGTCTTTCACGTATCTCAGCTGAGGAGATATGTTCCAGACCCCAGTCATGTGCTAGATCATTCAGAGTTGAAGGTCGGACCGAGCCTTACAATTTCTGGGTAGCCAGTAGAGATATTAGACCGGAGAGAGAAGAGGCTGAGGAACAAGGTTATACCCCTAGTGCGAGTAGCTTGGAGCCGTCACTCCCCAGGTGAATCTACTTAGGAGAGGGAGTCGGACATGAGGGAGAGATACCCCTACTTGTTCGACCCAACCGCTGCGAGGGAACCACCCGTTCCTGCTTGATACCTTAGAGGTTAGTTTCGATCGTAGCCTTAGTCATTTTGTTGCATTGCTTGCTATGTTAGAATATTGTAGGGTCTTCAATCCTTGTGAATTTCGAGGACAAAATTTTTCAAGAAGGGAAGACTTGTAAGCCCCTGTTTTTCAAAAATTATTAAATTAGTGTTAATTAATTATTAATGTCATTTTTAGCCTTAAAATATTTATTATGATTTTTAGGAATTTTTCTAGAATTTTTAAATAAAATTTAAATGAGTTTTAAATGTTAAAATATTAATTTACAATTTTCTAAAATATTTTAATTAACTTTTGCAATTAATTAGATTATTTTAATATTATTCTGTAATTTTTAGAATTGTTTTTATGTCAGTATGCAATTTATTTAATTGTTATAATAGTATTTTGTAATTAATGAATTGTTTTTAATGGTGGAATGCAAATTTATATTTGCATTTAGTAACTTAGGGACCTAACTGTAATATCCTAATCTACGGGGACCTAAACGCAAACCTAATCTACCCACTCCCCCGACGACCCGGCTGACCGACGACCTCCAGCGCGCCCTGCCCCCGCCATTTCCGGCCAGCCCGACCGCCTTAGCCCCCTATAAAAACCCCCACAGACCCCCCTCTCTCCCTCAGACTAAACCCTAACCCTAAAACCCCACCACGACCGCCCACGCCACCGTCTTCCCTAAAAACCTCAAGCCCTAACCCTAACTCCAGCGAGCTTCCCCGTCCAGCCTCCACGGTCGACTTCGACAGCCGCGACTACCACCATTCGACGCGCCCGGCCAAGGCGAACGCGTCGCCACCCGAGCGCCGCCGTCCCGAACGTCCCTCCGCCCGCCAGCACCCCCGAATCCCCCATCAACCGCCGGACACGTAAGTGGCAAGTGTCGTGCGTGTCGTACGTGTCTCGTGTTGGGCGTATGATGTTCGCCGTGTCCTGACGAACACAAGTGTAGAACTGGACACGTAAAAACTTGTGTCGTGCGTGTCAAATCGACCCGGACACTTAGACTCCTGTGTCCCTAACTGTCAGGACACAGGGCCGATATTTATATATTTTTTATTGTTAATCTAACCGAAACCTAATAAAATTAACCTAAACTCTAACCCTAACACTGAGCTCTGGCTGACCCCTTGGCCAGCCCGACCCGTTTAAACATCCCCCCCTTCCTGAGGACAGGGTTCGAGCCCCCTTTTCTTTCTGTTTCCTTTTTCTTTTCTTTTCTGTTTTCTTTTCTTTTTTGTTTGGTATTTTTTTATATATATATATGTATATATATATTAGTATATATATATATATATATATATATACTATATTTTAACAGTATTTAATATATATGTATATATTTTATAGTTAGTAAATTCTATATACATATGTTAATATATATATATTTTCATACATATATATATTATATATATATACACTATATTATTAAAGTGTTTTCTTATGTATATATATATTTGTAAATATATATATATACTCAATAAATTAAGTACTTTTCCTTATATATCTATATATACTTTAGCATAGGTATGTATATTCTTTGTACAAATTAGCCTTATTAAAATATTAATATTTATTTTGCAGTCCTATCACCTAGTATTTTCTGTATATTTAAATTACTGCAACCATTTGGTGTCCAAGCCTAGCATGGGTATTTGGCCCCAAATATGTTTTCACACATTCAAGACCTGTACAAGTCATATTGGACTTGATTCATGGCCTTGGGTCCTGTATTTGAACTTTGGTTCAAATTATATACATGGACAAAATACGCAGATAATTAATTATTGTGTGCAATGCTATTTTTGATTTTCTAAAAATACTTAGAATACTGCTAAAATTATGGAAAAATAGTTTTTAGATACTATGTTAAGTTAGCTAATTTAGTATAATTTTTGTAGTATTTAATTTACTGTTTTGCCACTAGTTTGGCATATGAAACCAAAACTCACTTTCTGTATACTTAGGAAAACTGATTTTTATAAAATACTTGTACTGGTTAATAAATTCCAAAAAATTTATAATAAATTTCTATGATTAACAAGGATCACTTTAGTACTTTACTTTAAGAAAAACTAGGCTTTTTGCCCATCTCTAAAATTGTTAGAACACAATAATCTTTTGATTTATTTATTGATTAATTACGACTTGTAGCCTTTTGTGTTATTTGGAGTTTTAGTCGTGTTGAACCCCATCCCTCACTCGTATAAAGATCCTAGAAAGTTAGTTAACATAGTGTGTCACCCCACATTGGTCTCCTATGCCAAGTCATTATTTTGGCTAGGTGCCCAGTCACAAGTCGTGTTTCACAGATTAGTGTCCTAGTATCTTAGCTTAGTGTAAAACTAAGTTGTTGTATTTACTTCTACAGTGACGAGCTACCAGACATCCATAGCATTGTTATCGCAGCTTGTTTTATTTTGCTTTGCTAGAGGCAAGTACTTTCTACGAACTTTACATACTGCTATAAACCATAAAACTGTGAATCACCAACCATGTTAAATGCTGATCCTTGGGGTAGCAAGTTAGAACTTCACATGTTGTATACTTTCAGTTTCTACCATGTTTATACAGTATCTCATAATCTCTCACATGCTTAAATAACGTGTTAAGGGGAAACTGCTAGTAGTGTACGTGATCATGACCCCCTTCTCCGTATGTATTTATCGAGCACCGTTCAATTCTATATGTATCTGTGTCGTATGTCTGGTCCCGCGTTTGTGTATGGATATACACCGATGTCGTTATGTGTACGTATGTGCACATCAGAAAATTGATATGTACCGCTGTACATCCTGATTACCTATTGACTGATCACTCACCTACTACAGTTTTAAACTTTAAAATGTATATCTATCGCCATGCTAAAATATACCTAAAACTGAACCAACATGATATGTCATTTCCTTTTCATCACATGATCAGTATTATATGTTTGTTAGATTTAGTACTTGCTCCCGTCCTGACAGGATAACGTTGTAGGTGTCCTTACTGAGGAGGAGTTACTCTGTGACACATACTATGGAGATACTGCCGAGGACCCGGCTCTGCTTTACGAGGATGTTCCTGCAGGGAACCTCGCCTAGTTGACTTTTGTTTACTTAGACTTTTGAGAGTAGACATGTATTAGACTATATCATTTTGTAACTGGACATGTATCCAGTTTTACATTTCAGTTTACTTGTACTTGGATATTTTACAATATACGACGACGTTTGTGTTTGGAGCATTTATGATTCTTCTTCACTTATAGAACTGTTAGCACATTTAGTCTTATCCTGTTGTCTTTAGAAAAGCTTACTACGTTTTATCTCAACGTAGGCTGGGCATGACTCGGCCTGGCCCAACAATTTGGGTAGCGGGTCGTAATAGTCCCGAGCATGATATGAGCACTAATGTGACCCCGGAGAACAAAGTGTTCCTACCTGATACATGTACCTGAATGTCCCAGTTCTTGTTCATGCTCGACAAATGACTCGTAACTCCACGTGGCATATTTGCAATGATGCATTACACTAAGGAGGGTAGAACATGTTGACATACTGATTGACATGGATCCTCTTTGGGGTACTCGTACTAAAGTACGACTTTAGGAGGATAATCATGCAGGCCACAGCATGTGAGTCCAAGATTTCACCTAGGATTAAACTAGGCAACTGAATATACTAGATGCAAGGGGAGGGCAAAATCCCGAGATCGTGTTACACCAGCCGCCTTGAGATATTGTCTCGACGCGTCGGCTGGTCTCCACGGATACTGTGTCATCTGCAACGAGTGAATGACTGTATCCGATTAATTCCTGCTATATAATATATGTTTTGGCAAGGTAGCCTTACGAGGGACCTGTGCTCAATAACACCTGTCTACGCGAACCCCTGGGTTGGCTAGCCTTGTTGGAAAGATACGATCTGAGGATTTCTATATAACATGATGCGAGGATAACCTCGTCCCACTAGAAACTCGTAGACTTGATTGGCCGTGAAAACGACTTGCTTATATCCTATTACCGTCCGTGAATAACTGAGGGAAGTGGACTGTCATGGTACGTGATCCAACCCATGTTCTTGTTTGATTGTTGGGTTGGTTATTGTACTATGATAGGTTGTGGACCGAAGTTATGAACGGAAGACTTATTCTGGTTGTGAAGTGCTACTTCTGTGAATGACTGAGGAACATGGTCTATCATGGTACATGATCCAACCCATGTTCTTGTTTGATTGTTGGGTTGGTTATTGTGCTGCGATAGGCTATCGACCGAAGTCACGATCAGGAGATTTTATTGTTTATACCTTTTAACTTATGTGAAAGTTATAGAGTATGACACGTCCCGACTCCATGCGGCACCTTTTGTCCTTGTTTGGTTGTAAGGGTGCCATATGGGTTCGAGGATGTTGCGCTACCCTATAATAGTAGCATAAGTATTACTATTATCAATCATTCTATTTAACTAACTCTTGTGCCCCTTTGGCGGTACTTGCTATTCGGGGCTGACCCCGCTGGTTTTGTTTGGCCAGATCTCGTAGCAGAGCCAGAGGACATGATCTTCCTCCCTGACATCCATGGTGCATACTAGGAGCATGACGGTTCGGGGACTCGAGTGGGTTTCTTCTCCACCACTCCTGCTTATACTTTTGCGGCGTTTAGCCACCGGCACCTGTTAGCTGGATTACTTGATATTTTGTGTCAGTACATAATTGTAATTAAACAGACTGCAGCTGTGTATAATTTTGTACTCCTGACTCTCTGAGATAGCTGAATTATAAAGCTAGTCTCTCGTGATCATTTTGATGAAGCGTCGGGGACGCCTTACTGCTTTATCTTTAATGTTCATTTATTTGCTGATGTGACTTAATTGATTGAGACATAGAACTCTGTGGGACCATAGAAGACTTGATTGTAGCATGTACCCCCTAGTCTCTCGACAGCCACGATCGCCGTATGACGTTACGTACCTCATATGGAGTAGCTGGCCTAGTCTGTCTCCGTATTTCGGTACTGGGGCGTGACAAGGTTTTAGTGGTGGCCCATGCAGGTCTGACTTTCAGACTTGTGGGGTATTGCGAATTATTAGGAGTCTCAATCAAAAACATGTTCCCCTTGAAATTCGGTTTTGAATTCTCTGTCCTTGCCTTGATCTCTAACCTGACTTGCATCCTCGAAATCTTCCTCGTCCGGACTTGATAATCTTATATTCTTCTCTATAGGGGTGCTTCATTCTCAGTAGCGGGAGAGGCCCATGAGGAAGAGCAGCAAGAGCATGGCTCGACTGGGCAGCAGCAGGGGAGAGAACCTTCTCCAGTGCAGGCATGAGCAAAAATGGAACCAGAGGCAGTGCAGCCGTAGGTTATTAAAACTTCTGCAGCACCAGCAACGACGGCAGTACCAGACGCCATAGCACTCCTGGAGATCATCCGGGGGTTTCTTGTCACTAACCAACAGCAACAGACTCGGCAGCAGGAGCAGAACGTGTTGCTGAACCAAGGGATTCAGTTAGCTCTTGAGAGGAGTGTCGGGGCTGACTCGGGAGCATCAGGAAGGTTTTGTCGCTTGAACCCGAAGTATTTTGATGGCACGGAGGATGCCATCACTGCGGATGCCTGGATTCAAGACATCGAAGCCATTCTTGTGGCAGCCAAGGTTCCAGATGATGAGAAGGTTGATCAGGTCAAACTCGTACTTCACGATCTTGCCCGCGACTGGTGGGCATCAGAAGAAGTTGGTACAAGATGCCCTGTTCGTTGGACCACCTTTAGTGACAGATTCAAGGCCAAGTATTTTGGCGTAGTAGCTCGATATGAGCTCCAGCAGAAGTTCATCAGTCTCAAGCAAGCAGGCAAGACCGTAGATGGGTATGCAGCAGAGTTCTGCAGATTGTGCCGTTTTGCACCAGCAATGGTGGCAACGGAGCCAGAGAAAGCTATGAGGTTCCAGCAGGGACTTCATTTGGAACTATTACAGCTTGTGGAAGGACACGACTACCAGACGTTTGACGCTGTTTTGACGGCAGCTCGGAGGCACGAGCTTACCCAGCAGAGGTTGGCATCGAGGACAGGAGGTCAGAAGAGATCTCATTCCCAGGTTGGAGGAGGAGCAATGCAGCGAACATCGGCACCAGCACCCGGTGTACGTAATCATGATGCAGGAGCGACGTGGAGGACGGCCGCGTCAACTAATACAGCGCCAGTTCGACATCAGCAGCCGAGGAACTAGCAACAGCGTCAGAGAGCACCCCAGGGCTGTACATTCTGTGGAAAGACAGGGCACACGAGGGAGGTGTGCCGGTGAGCGAATGGCTTGTGCTTGAGGTATGGTAGTTCAGACCACCGTATCTCTACTTGTCCTGTGATGCAGAGGCCAGGAGGGCCAGCTCAGCAGTTTCCAGCATTGCCAGCTCCGGTGGCAACCCCGAGTGGAGGGCCAGTATTAGCAGTGAGGCCCCTAGCCCAGCGTCTACCAACGCAGGCTCAGATGTTTCGCCAGGCACAGGAAGTCGAAGGCCCTCAGAGGCAGCAATAGCATGGTCAAGGAAGGCCGCAACAAGGGGCTCTGCAGGGCCAGGCTCTCACATTGACCTTGGGAGAGGCTCTAGCGTCTAGTGACGTGGTGGCAGGTAAAATTCTCGTCACCTCATTTCCCGCTGTAGGATTATTTGATTCAGGCGCTACTCATTCATTCATCTCTGCACAATATGCTACACGGATTGGATTAGAGTTTGAGGCATTACCGGAGAGGATGGATATACTCACCGGCAATGGGCTCGTAGAAGTTAGCAGGGTACGCTTTTCATGTCCGGTAGAGGTATGTGGGCATTTATTACCCGCATCATTGATTGAATTCCCTATAGGGAATTTGATGTCGTTCTTGGCATGGACTGGTTGAGAGACAGTCATGCGACAATTGATTGTAGAGGAGGTAGGGTCATATTCAGCGTTCTTGGGATGGAGCAGTTTATCTTTACTCGAACCTTGAAGAATCAGGCCGGAGGCGTCATCTCAGCAGCAGTGTCAGAGCCAGGACAGATTCCGAGAGTGGTCGAATATTTTCTCGACGTCTTCCCTGATGAGCTCCCAGGGATACCCCCAGTCAGAGAGGTAGAATTTAGCATTGAGTTGAACCCTGGAACAAGGCCTATTGCAGACAGAGTTTACAGAATATCGTCGTCAGAACAGGATAAGTTGTATCAACATGAAGAAGAGTTGAAGTCTAAGGGATTCATCCGAGGCAGTAAATCGCCCTGGGCCGTGCCAGTGATTCTAGTTCCCAAGAAGGATGGGTCGACAAGGATGTGCATCGACTACCGTAAGCTGAATGCAGTAACAGTGAAGAGTAAGTACCCACTACCAAGGATTGATGACCTGTTTTACCAGTCGAGCAAGGCCAGCGTCTTTTCCAAGATCGATCTTCGGTCATGATACTATCAAGTAAGAGTCCGGGAGCAAGACATACCGAAGACATCATTCAGATCTAGATATGGACATTATGAGTTTTTAGTAATGCCCTTTGGACTAACCAACGCCCCCGCAGTATTCATGGATTTAATGAACCGCATCTTTCTGCCGTACTTGGATAAATTTGTGGTGGTGTTCATAGATGACATTCTTGTCTATTCCAGCAGTGAAGAGGAGCATAAGAACATCTTAGGATTCTTACAGATATTGAGGGAGCATCAACTTTATGCGAAGCTCGACAAGTGTGAATTCTGGTTAGATCACATTTTATTCCTGGGGCATGTAATTTCTGGGGCAGGAGTGTCAGTGGATCCGAAGAAGATTGAGGCCGTAGAGCATTGGCCAGTCCCGAGAACGGTTACAGAAGTGCGAAGTTTCTTAGGACTAGCTGGTTACTACAAAGGTTCGTGGCGGACTTTGCCAAGATCTCGGTGCCCTTAACGCATTTGACGCACAAGAACGTAGAGTTTGTTTGGTCAGCTAGCTGTCAGGCATTATTTGAAGAATTGAAGAAGAGATTGATCTCAGCCCCGATCTTGACGCTACCAGTAGGAGCGGGAGGCTTTACAGTATATTGTGACGCATCTGGAAAGGGTCTTGGATGTGTATGCAGCACAGAAAGGTGATAGCATATGCGTCTCGACAGCTTCGAGACCATAAGAAGAATTACCCGACTCACGATTTGGAGTTAGCAGCTGTGGTGTTTTCACTCAAGTTGTGGAGGCATTATTTATACGGGGATCGGGTAGAGATCTATACTGATCATAAGAGTTTGAAATACGTGTTCACGCAGCAAGATTTGAACATGAGGCAAAGAAGATGGTTAGAACTACTGAAGGATTTTGACTTAGATCTTCAGTATCATCCAAGCAAGGCGAATATAGTTGCAGATGTACTGAGTAGGAGACAGTGCCTTTATCTTGACCTCGCAGAAGCATATTTTAGAAGACCTTCAGAGTATGGGAATCGAAGTAGTTTTGCCAAGGGATATAGGAAGAATGACCAATATGCAGATTCAGTCAACCTTAGTAGAGAGGATAAGGGCAGCACAAGCAGGAGATCCACAGATTCAGAAGTTGCGGTCGGAGTGTAAATCAGGCCGTAGGAAGGAGTTAGTGATTCATGAAGATGGTACGCTCAGGTTTGGAAACCGACTCGATGTACCGAGTGGAGACCTTCGGCAAGAAGTTATGTCTGAAGCTCATAGTTCTATTTACTCCATTCATCCTGGAGGGACGAAGATGTATCGAGATATCAGGCAGTACTTTTGGTGGAATGGCATGAAAAGAGAGATAGCAAGATTTGTATCCAAGTGTCTGGTATGTCAGCAGGTGAAAGCCGAGCAGCAGAGACCAGCAGGGTTGCTACAGCCGCTTCCTATCCCAGAATGGAAATAGGAGCACATCACGATGGACTTTGTGACCGGTTTACCTACGTCCCCGACTGGTAAGAATGCAGTCTGGGTAATAGTAGATCGACTCACGAAGGTCGCTCATTTCCTTTCCTTCCGAGTTGGACAGACTACTGAGCAGTTAGCAGAATATACATGAAGCAGATAGTAAGGCAGCACGGTGTTCCAGTTAGTATAGTATCAGATCGGGATACGCGGTTTACTTCCCATTTTTGGCGGAGCTTACACCAAAGTTTGGGAACCAAGTTAAGATTCAGTACTGCTTATCATCCACAAACTGACGGGCAATCAGAAAGAACCGTTCAGACGTTAGAAGATATGCTACGGGCATATACCTTGGATTTTGGCGGATCTTAGGAGGACCACCTTCATCTAGTGGAGTTCTCCTATAACAACAGCTATCAGGCTAGCATTCAGATGGCCCCGTTCGAAGCATTGTACGAAAGGAAGTGTAGGTCCCCTTTGGCATGGGACGACGTCGGAGAACGAAAGCTGTTGGGGCCAGAGATGATCACGCAGACTGTGGAGATAGTTAAGTTGGTCAGAGAGCGCCTTCGAGTTGTACAGGACCGACATCGTCATTGGGCAGATCAGCATCGTAGGCCTCTAGAGTTCAGAGTTGGCGACCAAGTGTTTCTGTAGATTTCGCCTACTCGGGGTATTATCAGATTTGGGACCCGAGGAAAGCTTAGTCCAAGATACGTTGGTCCTTTTAAGATTCTCGCTCGGGTAGGCGATGTGGCTTATCGACTTGCCCTTCCGCCTTCGTTAACTGGCATACATGATGTGTTTCATGTGTCCCAATTACGTGGGTATGTCCCGGATCCGAGTCATGTCCTCGATCAATCTGAGTTAGTCGTTGGTACCGACCTAACTTACGAGGAACAACCCGTATCTATTTTAGACCGGCGAGAGAAGGTACTCAAGAATCGGACGATAAGCCTTGTCCGTGTTTCTTGGAACCATCACTCTCCGGGAGAGTCAACATGGGAGCGTGAGGACGAGATCAGATCTCGGTATCCGCATTTTTTGACTAATAAGGTATATTTTTATACCTTATTGACACGATTCCATGCTTATCTGCACCTGCTTGTTTTGTACTTTGTGATGTATGATAATAACTGCTATGATAGTTAACTTGTATATGATTGTGCCCTGCTTGCCCTGATTTCACTATCCTGTCTTGGCTGGAATTCCGAGGACGGGATTTTTCTAAGAAGGATAGAGATGTCACTCCCCGATCGGAATACGTATTCTAATACGTAAACCGATAAATTGTATTTACCTTGTATTTATACTATATTTATTATGCTGTATTTCTTCATGCATTTCCCAAAAATATTTGACAAAAAATATTTCCTAATTTATTTTCTGCATTTGGGCCTACAGTTTTGGCTCATTTGGGTAACCCATTCTTGGTTCACCAATGGTTCATCATGAACCCTTTGGTTCATCATGAACCCATGGGTCCAAGATCTTTATATATAACTCATCTCATTCTCTCTCCTCTCACTTACTTCCTCTCATTTACTTCCTCCACCAACCAAGGTAAGTACCAACTTGCTCAAGAGATGGATCCATAATTTTGTCAATGATTTCTTACAAAACTATTTGCCAAAACATGTTCTTCTCCTCATTCTATACTAGTTTAGAACTTGGAAATTTCCATTTTGATGCTTTGATTTTTGTAGATCTAGGTTTTAATCATTTTCGGATTTTGCATGGTTTGATCTACTTTAGTTGGATTTTATGGGTTTTTGATGCTTCCATGTGGAAGAGCATTCAGTTTCACCCAAGTTAAACTTTGGAAATCTGGATTTGGAGTTCGGATGGCCAAGTTATGATGCTTTGAAGTTTGGGTTCAGCCATAGTGTTCTTGCTGTTTGGAGAAGACAGTGAACAGTGTGCTCCTGTTTGAGCACGCTTCCTATTGGAAGCGTGTCTCTCCTTGAGCTTGCGTGCCTTTTCACGCAGCACTCTCCTTGAGCTTGCGTGCCTTTTCACGCAGCTCTCTCCTTGAGCTTGCGTGACTTTTCACGCAGCTCTCTTCGTAAGCTTGCGTGACTTTTCACGCAGCTCTCTTCCTGAGCTTGCGTGACTTTTCACGCAGCTCTCTCCTTGAGCCTGCGTGACTTTTACGCAGCTCTTTCCTTGAGTCTGCGTGACTTTTCACGCACGCTGCCTTGAGTGAGCCTGAGTGAGCCTGCGTGACTTTTCACCCCTTGAACGTGCATGCTTTTGTGGTACGCTTTTGATATTTTATTAGATATTATATGCCCATTTTATATCCTTACGCCTTTTGTCCCGAGCATGATATGAGCACTAATGTGACCCCGGAGAACAAAGTGTTCCTACCTGATACATGTACCTGAATGTCCCAGTTCTTGTTCATGATCGACAAATGACTCATAACTCCACGTGGCGTATTTGCAATGATGCATTACACTAAGGAGGGTAGAACATGTTGACATACTGATTGACATGGATCCTCTTTGGGGTACTCGTACTAAAGTACGACTTTAGGAGGATAATCATGCAGGCCATAGCATGTGAGTCCAAGATTTCACCTAGGGTTAAACTAGGCAACTAAATATACTAGATGCATGGGGAGGGCAAAATACGAGATCGTGTTACACCAGCCGCCTTGAGATATTGTCTCAACGCGTCGCTGGTCTCCACGGATACTGTGTCATCTGCAACGAGTGGATGACTGTATCCGATTAATTCCTGCTATATAATATATGTTTTGGCAAGGTGGCCTTACGAGGGACCTGTGCTCAATAATACCTGTCTACGCGAACCCCTGGGTTGGCTAGCCTTGCTGGAAAGATACGATCTGAGGATTTCTATATAACATGATGCGAGGATAACCTCGTCCCACTAGAAACTCGTAGACTTGATTGGCCGTGAAAACGACTTGCTTATATCCTATTACCTTCCATAATAACTGAGGGAAGCGGACTGTCATGGTACGTGATCCAACCCATGTTCTTGTTTGATTGTTGGGTTGGTTATCGTACTATGATAGGCTATGGACCGAAGTTATGAACGGAAGACTTATTCTGGTTGTGAAGTGCTACTTCTGTGAATGACTGAGGAACATGGTCTATCATGGTACATGATCCAACCCATGTTCTTGTTTGATTGTTGGGTTGGTTATTGTGCTGCGATAGGCTATCGACCGAAGTCACGATCAGGAGATTTTATTGTTTATACCTTTTAACTTATGTGAAAGTTATAGAGTACGACACGTCCCGACTCCATGCGACACCTTTTGTCCTTGTTTGGTTGTAAGGGTGCCATATGGGTTCGAGGATGTTGCGTTACCCTATAATAGTAGCATAAGTATTACTATTATCAATCATTCTATATAACTGGTTTTTAATCTTAACTCTTGTGCCCCTTTGGCGGTACTTGCTCGGGGGCTGACCCCGCTGGTTTTGTTTGGCCAGATCTCGTAGCAGAGCTAGAGGACACGATCTTCCTCCCTGATATCCATGGTACATACTAGGAGCATGGCGGTTCGGGGACTCGAGTGGGTTTCTTCTCCACCACTCCTGCTTATACTTTTGCAGCGTTTAGCCACCGGCACCTGTTAGCCGAATTACTTGATATTTTGTGTCAGTACATAATTATAATTAAATAGACTGCAGCTGTGTATAATTTTGTACTCATGACTCTCTGAGATAGCTGAATTATAAAGCTAGTCTCTCGTGATTGTTTTGATGAAGCGTCGGGGACGCCTTACTGCTTTATCTTTAATGTTTATTTTTTTGCTGATGTGACTTGATTGATTGAGACATAGAACTCTGTGGGACCATAGGAGACTTGATTGTAGCATGTACCTCGTAGTCTCTCGACAGCCACTATCGTCGTATGACGTTACGTACCCATATGGAGTAGCTGGCCTAGTCCGTCTCCGTATTTCGGTACTGGGGCGTGACATACGCACAGATGAGATTCCTTATGATTGGCTTGAAAACGTGCACACAAGCAAACACTGAACATAATATTTGGTAGACTAGCAGTTATATAAAGTAAGCTACCGATCATACCTCGATACTTAGTATGTCGACGGGTTTGCCTTGTTCATGAGTATCAAGCTTGGTTGAAGTCGTCATTGGAGTGCTAAGTGGCTTGACTGCTTCCAGGTCGATGATTTATGAACGTCCTATTGTTGGTTTGTTTGATTTGCAGTCCGAAAAAGAATTTCAGCTCTCCCATCATGCTTATCTCAAACTCATTCTGCATACACTTTGAAAATTCTTGACAAAGAGATTCATTAGTAGATCCAAAAATAATATCATCTACATAGACTTAATCAAAAGAATATTGTTATTCAAAGATTTTATAAACAATAGTGTCAACCTTTCCCTTTGAAAAATCGTTATCAAGTAAAAAATAGCTTAGACGATCGTAACAAGCATGAGGGGCTTGTTTCAAACCGTATAAGGCTTTCTTTAACTTGAAAACATATTCAGGATATTTGAAATCAGTAAAACTGGGAGGTTGAGCTACATAAACTTCTTCTTTTATAAAACCATTCAAAAATGCACTTTTGACATCCATTTGAAATAACTTGAAATTATGAAAACATGCAAATGCACATAACATGCGAATGGATTCTAATCTCGTAACTGGGGCATAAGTCTCATCGTAGTCGATACCTTTTTCTTGGTTGTATCCTTGAGCTACGAGTCGAGCCTTATTACGAGTCACTAAACCATTCTCGTTCAGTTTGTTTCGGAATACCCATCGGGTGCCAATGACCGGATAAACAATGGGTTTGGGAACAAGTTCCCAAACTTGATTCCTTTCGAATTGGTTTAATTCCTCTTGCATAGAAACTAACCAAAAATTATCAAGACATGCTTCTTCAATATTTTTAGGTTCAAATTGCAAAATAATAGCAACACAAGAAGCTATATCTTTATTAGAGGAACGAGTACTTACACCCTTGGTAATCTTACCAATTACCAAGTCCTATGGATGATCAGCCAAGAATCTCATCTCCTTTGGTGTAGCCTCAGGATTGCTAGTTCCTGCTTCTTTGCATGAAGACTCAGCTGGTGCTTGGTGTGAAGTTTTGCAGTAGCTGTACTTGGTGTGATCATGTCTTCATTGTCGTCATCGTCTAAGTGTTGATTTAACTCATCAAACTTGACATTGATTGATTCTTCGATGATCATGGTTCTTTTGTTGAAGACTCTGTATCCTTTGCTTTTTGCTGCATAACCTAAAAGTATACCTTCATCGGTCTTTTCATCAAATTTACTCAGATTGCCTTTAGTATTAAGAATAAAGCATTTACAACCAAAAATCTTGAAATATGAAACATTGGGTGTTCTATCAAACCATAGTTCATAGGGAGTCTTCTTCGATATAGGTCAAATTAGAACCCTATAGAGAATATAGCATGCTGTATTAACAGCTTCAGCCCAAAAGTATCTAGGTAGACTAAACTGGTTTAACATTACTCTAGCTATTTTAGATAGAGTTCTGTTCTTACGTTCCACAACTCCATTTTGTTGAGGAGTCCTAGGGCAAGAAAATTCATGTAAATAACCGTATGTGTCACAAAATTGCTTAAATTCTACATTCTCAAATTCGTCGCCATGATCACTATGAATGCGAGTAATCATGAACCCTTTTTCATTCTGTACTTTCTTGCAAAAGATGACAAATTCTGATAATGCATCGTTCTTGCATAAAAGAAAATAAACCTATGTATATCTACAAAAATCATCTACAATGACAAATGCATATAATTTACCACCTAGGCTAGCAATTCTACTTGGTCCAAATAAGTCCATATGCAACAGTTGTGGAGGTCTAGTGGTACTTACAACGTTCTTTGATTTAAATACGGATTTGGTAGCTTTGTTCTTTTCACATTCACTACATACCGTATCATTTTTGAAAGATATGTCCGGTAAGCCGCGTACCAACTTCTTTGTAGATAGTCTAGAAATTGTATTCATGTTTGTATGATCGAGTCTCATATGCCATAGTTGACTCTCAATGCTTTTGGCCATCAAACATCTACCAGCTTTGTTAGCATCTTCCAACAAATAGAAAACATATATGTAGTCTTCCCTAATACCTTCAAAGATAGTACTACCAGTTGAACTATCCACTATAGTACATTTGTCTTTGACGAAGTTAATACAAACCGTGATCAACTAAATGGCTTATGCTGAGTAGATTATGTTTTAACTCTGTAACTAGACAGACATCTTTAATCACAGGATAGGGAGCCTTACCAATGTCACCGATACCGATTATGTACCCTCTTAAATTATTACTGAAGAAGACATATCCTTTTTTTTCTTTTTTGAAAGTGATGCGAATAATAAAACGTCACCGGTCATGTACCGTGAGCAACCGCTGTCGAGGATCCATTTGCTCCTAGCATGTGAAGGACGTCCCACCTACAAAACAATTTGCAGATGAAACTCTTGGTATCCATTTCTTGTAGGGTCCTGACTGGTCAGTTTTTGGTATCCATGCATAAACTTTTAAATCTACTAACTTTCTGATTCTACATGCAGAAGATATATGACCAATGAGGCCATAATAATGACATTTGGCATGTTGAGTGTTAAAAGTTGTGTGAAGTGCATGATTGGTAGGTTTTGATTTTCTAGTATAGAAAAATGCATGCCTATTAGTCTTCTTGGGCATAGTTTTGGTATGGTTTGGTTTGACAGTGTTGGGCTTGTTACGATGATTCGGTAATTGACGCGTAATAGAATAGGAAGCAACAACTTCAGGCAGTTTTCCTAAACTAATTTTCAACTTTTTTGAAGTGTCATATAATCTAGTATAGTCAGATGTAAGTATTTCAATTCTGACTTGTGCACACTGGAGACCCTATCTCTCTTAGATAGGTCTTCATTTAACTGGATGATAGTTTGGTCTTTTTCTTCGGATAGCTTAACACTCTCATGTAACAACAACTTAATAGATGAAAGCTCACCAAACTCATTTGAAGAGTCATTATTTCTAACATGATCTAGTTGGTCGGTAAGTCTTTCTATTTCATCTTTGTACTCTTTGAGTACCTTCTTAGAGGTTTCAAATTTACTATGCAGTTTCCTGTAATCATTTAACAGGTCACTGAAAGCCTCTCCTAGTTGCTCAAAGGTGAAATGATCATAAGGATCAAATAAGGATTAGTGATTACCTAATCGTAAGCCATCAAGCATACATTTGCAGCGTCATCTGATTGTTCGTCTTCTGAGTTGCTGGCTTCACTTTCATGCCATATGCTTGTGTTGGCGTACTTTCTTGATGTAGATTTCTTTAGGTAGCCTTTGCCATATTTGTTGCTTTTCTTTGATGATGCTGTTGGACAATCATTCTTCATGTGTCCTTTTTTCTTGCATCCGTAGCAAATAGGATCTTCTTCGTTGTTGTTATTGTTGCTGTCTTTTTTTCTCCTGTTAAATCTTATAAACTTCTTGAATTTTCTTACCAGAAGAGCTTGATCTTCAGAGTCGAAGTCGTTGTCATCAGAGTCATCTTCGATAGTTCTTCTATGTTGAGCCTTGAGAGCGTCGACTTCTGTGACTTCTCTTTTTGTGTAGCATCTTCAAAGTCTTGAAGTTCTAACTCATGAGTGAGTAGCTTACCCATGAGTGTTTCAAGAGACATTGTTGAGAGGTCATTCCCTTCAATTATTGTTGTAGCCTTTGGAATCCAGTTCTTTGTGAGAGCTCGTAGAAGTTTGTGAATCTTCTCATGGTTACTGTAATCCTTGCCTAGTGAAGACAAAGGATTTATAATATCCAAGAATCTTCTAAACATTTGAGTGACTGATTCACTTGGCTTCATTTGAACGCATCGTACTCCTGAGTAAGTCTGCAGATCTTTGATTCCTTGACTTGTGTTGTTCCTTCATGGGTTACTCCGAGAAGCTTCTACACTTCGTTTGATGTTGTGCAAGTAGATACCCTGTTGAATTCAGTTCTGTCTAAAGTATAAAATAAAACGTTAATAGCACGTGCGTCAAGACTGGCCTTTTTTTTATCCTCTGTATATTTGTCATAGGGTTTTTCAACTAAAACTCTATCAATATTAATACGAGGGGGCATTTTGTAGCCATCAATAACTACAGACCATAAGTCAAAATCAAGAGATTTTAGGAAGAAACTCATACGTGTTTTCTAATAAGTATAGTTTGTGCTGTCAAACAGTGGAGGTATGTTTGTGGCTTGGCCTTCACTTGTGAATTTCGCAGTTGCCATGTGTAATACTTTGATCTATATAATAATTGAATATAACTGCAATTTTACCTTGCTTTTACCTATATAACCTGCTCTGATACCAATTGTAGAAACAAAATCGTAAAGCAGAATACTCTATGGGGTGAATAGAGTAGGCAGCAGAATATTGCTAATTAAAAAATCGTTAGCAGTTAGATCACAGATATAATTATAATCACAAAATAAATACAGTAATAAAAGTGTGATCATAAGGCAAACGTAATCACCGAGATTTATACTGGTTTCCCTCTTGTGAGGACTAGTCCAGTCGGAAGAACTCTAGCTTCCAGTTAATCCAATATTGGAAAATCCTGCAAGTTTTCATACGAAGTCCTTACAACTTCTACAGATGCGAGATTTGATACAAACTCGACCAACTTCAATTGTGAAGAGTCAATCTTCAATCAAGCCTCTGATTACAATCGCTCTGAAACTTTTAGACCGTACCGTACTGACAAATCGACTAGAGGATTGTAACTGGCTTAGGATTTGAAAATGGAAGCTTTTTAGAACTCTTTGGAAGAAATATAAGCTTTAGAAGAGAAGAGATTGAAAGTGAATTGGTGATTTGAAATGATGAATCCTTTGCTATTTATAGTTTTTCCAAAGGCAGAACTCTGACAGAATTCGGGAAATTCGGCCATAACTCTTTGTAACAAATCGCAACTGAAGGGAGACCAAGTTCAAAATCAAACGTTCAACTTGGCCGAACTCTGGCCGAACTCTGGACGAACTCTGGCTGAGTTCTGTCAAGGTTTGGTCAGTTGATTTTGTGAAAAATAATTTTGGCCTTTTGAAAAGTCCTTCAGAAGCTTTTTGTAAAAATAGATATTTTTCAAAAATAGGTCATTTTGAAAAGATAGGTCAGTTTTCAAAAACGTTTTCGGATAGCCTATTTGCCAGTATGACTTGGTGTACAATGTATTCCTAGACTCAATAAAATGAAAAATTACATTGCTTTGAAGGAAATAGATTATGAGTGGCAAACAGCTTCGGTCTTGAACGGAGTAGATATCTATCTTTGATCAGTGTTCAAAACGTCGTTAGTATACATCTGAATTGACTCACATTTATATCGAGACAGAGTTTGATCAATTATTAAAATCAGGTTTGACCATGACCAATGGGCCAACATTCCCGTCAAATGAATCGATATGGAACGGCTTGTACCGTGGTGGAAAAGGCATATCTCTCCATGCAACGGGATAAGGCTATCGTATTCTGAGGTCCCGAGAGGTGTCTCGGGCATTGAACATTGCTCGAAGCTCCTGGACTTCCTCCTTGTCATTGGCTTCATCTGTAGCTGAAGGAACGGATACTCCTAAGGGATCATCACCCAAAGGAGGGGCGATCGTGTTGGAGTCCGCATTGACTGTGGGTCCCAAGCTTGTTTGTCCCGATGACCTTGTCGGTTGGGTTGGCAAGGTGGCTTTGATTTTGTCCACGGACTTACCATGGACAGGAGTATAGCTTCAAGTACTTCTAGACGTTGTCGGTCATAGGCGCTTCATGATCATCGTCAGCCATAAAGACTGTCCTCACGTGGGTAGAGGTGGAAGGGATCTTACCAGGTGCTTTCTGTACCGTACCCTTATACAGAGAAACCGTCGGAGAGTATCAGAATGTCATCTTCCTCGGACTCGAAAGGGGTGCTACCCCCTGTGCATGAAACCGCATCGTCTTGGTGAGGGTGGTGGCCCTCAGGGAAGTCCAAGTCTGTTGCACAGTTCTGGGGGACCTCTACCCCTTGTATGTGCTCTTGGTACACCGGGTTGTCGCATATATTGAGGGGACTGCTAGCCCCAGCTTCATCTACTCTCAAGGAGGCTGAAGGTGCACCCTCGGGTGCTAGAAGCTTCTTTTTTGATCGAGTGCCTAAATAGACACCCCCGTGGTTATCGGTGGGAACCCTCCAGATGTGGGTCTTCTTGCAATACTGGCCAAGATTGCCGGGCTGGAAGAGCCTGTCTTCTTTTCTCCCTTGCCAGAAGGAACCTTTTGAGTTGAATTACAGGAGGCAAAAGGAAACTCCTCGTCCCCCAAAATTTGTACATGTTTCTTGAATTGTTGTCGGACAGGTGCTGGCTGCTGCAGTCGTTGGAAAACTGACTGCCGACCTTCAGGTGCTGCTGATTTATCGCAGCAGTAGTTGATGATGACTCGGGTGCAATGATGTCTCGGGAGGGACTCCTTGCATGCCAATGCTGCCACCTTACGTTTATGAGTAATCACCTCACGCAAGTCGGTAGCAAGCTGATCTACTTTTGCTCCAAACTTGTGGACTCGGGTATCCCAAGCGCACGGGTACTCAGGTGTCATATTTGCTCCCTGATCCGTCGCTAGTAAAATCACTTACTCTGGATCGTTGGAGGGAGACTTTAAAGATCCACCCTGTCCGTTAGCCTTGGGGGATTGGACGCGGGTGGTTCTGTACAACTTTCCATCAGGAGCCCATGTAACAGTTAACGGGGCCCGCTGACAGTCAGTAACTTGGACAGTTGACTGGGCTTGTTCGGCCCGTACTGCCCTAGACTTTTTTGACTTAGCGCCCGAAGGCGTATAGTAAAAAGAGTCCAGATTGATACATCCCACATTCTCAATGGGCCGCATGGAGTCGGGCCCCCATGAGAGACGGTTGAACACACAGCTTCTGACAGGGCCGCATGAGACATCCTGTCTGAGGCCAGGATTGGCTGTCGCATGGGCTATCTTGCTGCGGCCAGAGCTGGTTGCCGCGTAGGCCATCTTTATGGCCAGAGTTGGCTGCCGCATGGGCCATCTTCCTACGGTCAGAGTTGGCTGCCGTTGAGTTGTCTGCATGCGGCCAGAGTTGGCTGCCGCATGGACAGACTTCCCATCTCTCTTATGCGGCTTCTTCATTGTCCGCATAGATTTCCCTTGTGCCCCCAAAAACTCAATCATAGTATTTTTCTCTGCTAGATTTGGGTACAGTGGGGTCCTCTGCGGTCAGAAGCAAAGCCGCAGGAGAGCTTTGGTCACCGTCTTGGACTGCAAAAGGAGCTTCTTCGAGAACTTGGTCGGGGGCAACAGTTCTGTGCACCGATCCTGCGAGTTCCCTTTGGGTTGGCTCACTTCTGGGACGGACGGGCGCTCCCTTCAGAGAGCATTTCTTCGAAGGCTTGTTGGTCAAAACGAACCACGAACATTTGCTGCGTAGAGCCGAGCTTGGACGCGTCAGATTGTGTCACCAGCTTCTTATCAGAGGAGAAGGACGTCCCCAGTAGTCATCGTGTTTGCCATAAAAAATCAAAGACAGGTATTACATGAACACTGAAATTGATTGCAAACTCGCTTGTACAAAGAGAAACCTAGAAAGAAATCCTAGGAAATAATCTTAGTACAATTGTTTATTTTTGATTCTGGGGGTGACGGTAGAGGCTCGGGAAAGTGTTATCAACTCTGCCTTACTCCTTGGACTATCTGACGCAGTCCCTAGCTCTTGAAGAAATTGCTTTTCGAAGGTTGCCAGCCTTGGATTGCCAACCATCTTGCAGGGGTGTGGCACCCATCTATTTATAGTAATTTCGGGATAAAGGATATTTTGAGCCGCATAGATGACTACGTGGCAGATCCCGCCATATGGCCGTAATCATGTCTCGAGACTCGGTCTGTGACTGATAGCTGGGGATTTGTTAGGACTTGTTGTGATTTGTCGTTGTAGCAAATCTGAGCAGTTGAGACCTGGTCAACTTGTCATGTGCATCAACTAATCTTCTGTGGCGAGCCGTATGAAGGATGTCTCCTGACCGAGCCGCATAAGGAATGTCTTATGGCTGAGTCGCATGAAAGAATGTCTCATGATCGAGCTGCATGAAGGAATGTCTCATGACCGAGCCATAGGAAGGAATGTCTCATGACCGAACCGCATGAAGGACGTCTCATGACCGAGCCACATGAGGGAATGTCTCATGACCGAGCCGCATGAAGGACGTCTTATGACCGAGCCGCATGAGGAATGTCTCATGATCGATCCGTTTGAGGAATGTCTCATGACCGAGCCGCATGAGGAATGCCTTCTGACCGAGCCGTATGAAGGACGTCTCATGACATGAGAAATGTTTAATGATTAAGCCACATGAAGGATATCTTCTGGCTGGATGGGTATGGTGGCCCTAGGAGGAGGTGCTGTGCCGAATGTTACAATTTGAGAGAGTTTTATTTTTCTCCCTCTTGACTGATCTCCTTGTTCGAAGAAGATTTTACGATAGACTCCTTCAGAAGATTGTGATGCGCTTGACTGAGATGATGCACCTGATTGAGACATCTAATTAATGTATCTAGTTGAGAGGAGACCGTTACAACGTCTTCAATTTGCATCATGTTTCTGAGTTAATGTTGGAAAGGTGCAGTAGGTCACAGTCGTTGGAACACAGACTGCCTTGATAGTGGAGCCACTGTCTTGTGGCTGCGACAGTTGATGATGGCTTAGGTTCAGTGATGTCCTGGAAGGGGCTCATCGCACGCCAAGGTTGCTTCTCTCTTCTTGTGTTTGTGAGTAATCACCTCTTGCAGGTTGATAGCAGATTAATCTACCTTCGTATCCATTTTGTGGGCTCGGGTATCCCGAGCGCCCGGGTGTGTAGGAATCATATTTGTTCCCTAATTACCAGCTAGTAAAGCACTACGCTCGATCGTTAGAAAGACTTTTTTGGGATCATCATATTTGCTCCCTGATCACCGGCTAGTAAAGCCTATGCTCGATCATTGTAAGGAGACTTTTGGACCATCATATTGGCTCCCTGGACTGAGGCTAGTAAAGTACTACAAGCCAGGACGAGCTATGATAGGCTCGTGCACAAAATATGTGATGGCCCTAGACTTCTTCAACTTAGCACCCGAAGGTGCGTAGTAGGAAGAGTCCAAGTTGGAAGCTTCGATATTCTCTATGGGCCGCATGGGGTCTGGCCCGCAAAAGATTTTCCCCCGACTTACTTCAAGTACAATAGCTGTACCCAAGTGGGAGGGGGACTTTAGCAAGAGATTCCCCCCCGGGCTTAGTTCAAGAGCAATTGCTACACCCAAGTGGGAGGAGGACTTTAGCAAGAGATTCCCCTCCGACTTAGTTCAAGCACAATAGCTATACCCAAGTAGGAGGGGGACTTTAAGAGTTGGCTCATATCTGGTGCAAATGCACCCGAGACATTTTGTACAGTTTACCATCGGTAGCGCGCATGATTTTTGCACGCGTATCTCTGGTTTACTGTTGGCATAGCACGTTTGAAGCGCATGGCCCGTGCCACCTTGGATTTCTCTAGTCCGTGAAGACGCCTAGTACTTAGAACCCAACTCATCCTCGCCATGACAGCGAGTGACTCAATTGAGTAATTCTTTTATTCTTTCTTTTTGGTGCCCTTTTCAAAGGAGGCAAGGGGGCTCTATATATAGAATGGAATGAGCGCTTTCTTCTTCCCCTTTCCGATGTGGGACTGAAAGCAATATTTTTAATGCTTCTACAGTAACATATATAGAGCATTGTCTAAGAAATACCTAGTGTTCCAATGCGCACAAAAGTAATTCAAAGACAACTTCCTATTAATAAAATACAAAATTTTATCCCGAGGGATTACATCATCTAAAGTGCGCGTCAATATTGGCACACACGTAGTCTTCCAACTCTTCATCTGTGAGCACTAGGGCTATTGCGGGAGAAGGCGAAGGAGGTTTCCCCTTCAACTTGACTACCAAGGAGGTGTAGTCGGAGGTTCCTGTAACTTTAGAGTTAGCCTTGGGGCTTCTGGGGAAGCCTTATTTGCATAGGCTCCAGACTAACGGCTGATATTGTCGAGGGTGACCGAGCCGGAGCCATGCCTTGAAGCTTGATGACGAGAGGATATGTTTTGGAAAGTTTTCCCTTCAATCGAACCTTCAATGGTTCTTCTGTGATAGATGTGCTTTCTGATACAGTATCTGCCTCATCGTCGGCATCATTGGCCTCATCGTCCCATGGGACTGACTTGTACAGATCAACATCTGTACGGTATGCTTCGAGTCCTCAAATGGGTCGATGTCAACGAACTCGGTTTTGATGGTCCCGTCGCTAGGCACAAACTTCATGCGTTGATGGAGAGTGGAGGCACGATCATATAGTCATGAATCCATGGTCGTCCCAACAACATGTTGTAGTTTATATCGGCGTCAATGACGTTGCAAGTTACGTCAGTCTCGAGATCACCTATTTGGCATTTCAGGCGAATCTTGCCCAGGGGCTCAGTTTTTCAAGCATTGAAGCCACTGATTATAGTGTTTGATATAGTCAGTCGATGCATTGGGATCCCCAAAGCTTGGAGTAAACTCTGAAGGATGATGCTAAGAGATGATCCATGGTCGATGTGGATGCGATCGACTTTAATGGCACTAACATACCCTGTGTAGTACAGGGGCCGATTGTGCCGGTTGTTCTTTAATAACATGTCTTGCTGGGTGAAGGTGATATTAGGAATCACCTCGACCACACTGTGACAATGTGGGCATGCAGCAGGGTCTTCCTTGGGTAATTTCACTTGGTTGTGGAAGAAGTCAGCGTTCTGCGAAGCTTCGCTGAGGGCGTCTCGAGTCTCTTCGGAGACACGAAGGAGCTTGAAGAGTGACAGTCGAGCCAGAGTATTGGCAAGCTGCGCCAATATGTCAAAGTTGTAGGGTTTGATCGGTCCTACTGCCGAGTATTTTCTTAGAGGTTTATCAAAGCGAACCTCCTCCTTCATTTGCTTGTCTACGGCAGGGGCTTAAGAGGGGCCTACTTCCTAAGTATCGGGGGCGGTGGCCATAACAGGGGGAGGCATTTCCTCCTTTGGAGCTTGATTTTCTTTTCACTGGTGAGCCGAGCAAGTGGTAACCAGAGTGTAATCAGCCGATGTAGAAATCATACATGACTTACTTCTTCCCCTAGACAGAGTACGCTGCAGGCACCATCATGTCTGCGACAAGATCAGGATGGATCAACATCACTTTGTCTCGTGGCATTATAAATAGGTTGAGGCCTTGAGCGATGTCATGGGATGGTGGAAGATTGACTACTTCCATCGTTTCTTTCGAGATGGGGACTACACCGTCTTGAGCCTCTGTTCTCGGAAAACTTCAGAACTGGAGAGTTCTTAGGTTGGCAGTAACAGTCTTTTCCTCGTAGTCGAGCGAAATGACCTTGGCGTCGATAAGGCACTGGATCTGTCTTTTCAACGTAGCAGTCCCGTATCGAATGGTGAACATGGTGGCAGTGGCAGTATTTTGGATTGTCCACCTTTCCCACTTCATCGGGATGCTTAGAAGACGAGAGCTGAAGCTTGCCACCCTTCGTCAGCATATCGAAGAATTTTAGTATGTCTTCATCATTGAAGGAGTAGGTCTCTTTCGACCTCTACGCTTCGGCCGGCTTATGGTTTATTGTTACTAAACACTTGAGATGTTGACGGCCATGGCTTGTTTCCCTTTACCGTCTTTCGGTGCGGGATTGTTGCTAGATGAGCGCCTTCCTTCGTCTTCGAGCGATGGAAAACTCAGTCCCAATAGCTGCGCATCTCGAGCATTCCTTTATACCACATCTGCCTCAGTAATAAAGGGCGACCACTCTATACAAGGAGCAATGTGCCACAATTTAATTGTGAGAAACATGTTTTTGCGGCAGGAGTCCAAAAGCATGGGCTCTAGTATACCAGGGGTAATCTCAGAATGGCCTGGCGGAAGCGCTCAATGTATGCGTGTACAGGTTCCTTCTCCTTCTGGACGATGTTCATAAGAGTCGACATTATCATGTCCATTACTCCTTCTTAGAATCGATTGAGGAGTAGGTGCTTTAAGTCTTCGAACGATGAAATACAGTTGTTCGGAAGGCTATAAAACCATTCGTAGGCCACCCCATGCAGTGATCCTACGAATATGTTGGTAAGGAGAGCGTCGTCTTTTGGTAGAAGCCTTGTTACTGAGGCAAAGTACCTCAAGTATCGATGGGGTGACTCCTTCGCATCGAACGGTGTGAGTGTCTACGGATTGTATTTGGGAGGATATATTGCATTATCCTATTCCACAGATATGGTTGTCGAATCCCCATCTTTTGGATTGATTCTCGCTTTTCTCTGGCATCGTGGCAAGCGTATAACTCTTTGAGGGCCTGCTGTACTTTACTCGACATTGTAGGTCCTGTTGTTGATGGAGTATATGATGGGTGCGCTGCTTGGCTCAGGATGTGTGGCACATTGTACCTACCGTTAGTCCTTGGGTCTTGGTTTGTAGGAGTAGAGACAGTGGGTGTCAATTTCTCCTTGATCTCCAAAATGATAGAAGCCAAGGTTTTAATAGTATCGTTCAACGTATTTAGGCCCGTCTCAAGGGTTTTTATACGTTTCTGCTAACTGGATCCTTCACTGTTGTCCATGTTGTCACCTTCGGCTATGAACAAGGATATCATGTGCAGATGGATAAAAGGGGTGGTAGATCTTTCGCTCTCTGGCTTAGACGCTTGAGTCCCATCATCTTGAAGATAAATCGGTAGATTATAATCATCCTCAGATTCGTTGTAATTACTACCCCCAGCTTTTTGGCTACCTTTGCCTGTGGAGGTATCGGTGTCATATAGTCCCTCATTCGATTAGAAGGCGGGATTGTCATAAATGGTAGAGGGTTGGCCACCCCCAGCTGACGTGTCATCTCTTTGTGGCAATGATATTGATTTGGAGCGTGTGTCTTGGAACACCCGTACTGGACAGTACCGTCTTGCTACCCCCTGGCCGATTTTTGGGAATGTTGGCCTACACGGAGGATTCTTGGAAAGCTTCTTGAGAGACGGAGAACCCTGCACCGTGTTGTATGAAGCAATGCGGAGTTCATCTTTTTTTTAATAGACGCCATCGGTCGCAATCTTTGGAAGATGGACCGCCTCTTTGGCGGCGAAGCGGCGGTTTGGCAACAACAGCAGTTGATGGTGATATGGGTGCAGTTGTGCCTTGATTTAGATACGCTCTACGTTACAAACCCCTCCTCGTTTTACGCTTGTAGGGAGTTGTTGAGGTCTCCACTCCAGCATTCCTTTCGTACGTGCAAGAAAGCTGCACACAGGAGTGAGGATGTGGAGATAGCTTCTCTCTTCTTAGTTCCTACGTGTGAGACATGCTTAGGTCCTGATTAGAGTATTGTTGATGAGGTAGACTCCTTCCATGCTTACAGGAATACTGTTCGCACGAGTCTATCTCGATAATATGCACCCCCTAGCTTGAATCATGTGCACGAGCGCGCAAGTGACAGCGAGGTTTCACAGGTCGAGGCATCGACGTACTCGGACCAGTTGTGTATAGCATTCTATTGGCTGCGCGTGTGACTGTCAACGGGGCCTTTGGTCTGCCGTCGGCATAGCACTTTGATCGTGCAAAGCGCGTGCTGCCTTGAATTTCTTCCTACTACTCCTAGAAGGTGCGTGGTATTCAGAGTCCAACAAGTGGTTGGCATAACACTTTGGCCGTGTAAGGCACATGCCGCCTTGGACCTCTTTGCGTTATCCCTAGAAGGTGCTTAATGTTCAGAATCCAACATAGCCTTGCCCGATGGGTAGGCAATTCTGAGAAAGACAAAAGTTCTTTATGTGCAACCTCTGTTGGCCCATTGGTCATGGTCAAACTGATTTTAATAATTGATCAAACTCTGTCTGGATATATGAAGCTAGTCAGGATGTATCGGACTCTTGGACATGAACAAGAACAACTATCTACACAGTTCAAGACCGAAGCTATGTTTGCCTGTTTGAGTCTGTATTTCCTTTAAGCAATGTATTTTTCATTTTATTGAGTCTAGGAATACGTTGTACACCAAGTCGTACTGGCAAATAGGCTATTCCAAAATGTTTTCAAAATACTTTTAAAATATCCTTTGTTTTGAAAAACATTCATTTAAACAAAAGCTTTAAAAAGGTTTTCAAAAAGGTTTTCAAAATTATCAAAAGCTATGTTTTAAAACTTGACCTAACCCTGACAGAACTCGGCCAGAGTTCAGCCAGAGTTCGGCCAGAGTTCGGTTGGTGGCCTTTTGATTTTTGAATCTTCTGAACTTGGTCCTCCTGCAGTTGCGGATTGACCGAGATTTCCTCAAAGAGTTCTGCCCGAATTCTGCCAGAATTCTGCCAGAATTCTATCTTTGGAATTCCTATAAATAGAGAAGGATTTCGACATTTCAACTCACTCATTCACTTTCAATCTTCTCTCTATCTAAAGCATTCAGTCTTCCAAAGAGTTTTCTCGAGCTTTAAATTTCAGATCCCAAGCCAATTACAATTCTCTAGTCAATTTGCCAGTGCGGTACGGTCTAGAAGTTTCTGAGAGATTGTAATCAGAATGCTTGATTTGAAGAATACCTCTTCACATTTGAAGTTGGACGAGTTCTTCGTATCAAAGCTCGCGTTGTAGAAGTTGCAAGGACTTCGTAAGAAAACTTGCAGTATTTCCAATAGTGGATTCAACTGGTAGCAAGAGTTCTACCGACTGGATTAGTCCTCAACAGAGGGAAACCAGTATACATCGCTGTCTTTGTGTTTGTATTCTTATCTCTGCCTTTACTTTACTTTACTTAGTTGTGACTATTATTCTGTGATCTTGCTGCTAATTTTTTAATTAGCAATATTCCGCTGCCAACTCTATTCACCCCCCTCTAGAGTATTGTGCTTTACGATTTCGTTCCTACAATTGGTATCAGAGAGGTATTACAACTAAAGGTAATATATTCTGATCCCAATTGTTCCTACAATTAGTATCAGAGCGGGTGTTACAGGTAAAGCAAGGTAACAGTGCATTATTATTCATTTTTTAACTGTATAAAGATCATAGCACAACACATGGCAACTGTGAAATTCACAAGTGAAGGCCAGGCCACAAACAGACCTCTACCGTTTGATGGTACGAACTATACCTATTGGAAAAACAGATGAGTTTCTTCTTAAAATCACTTGATTTTGATTTATGGTCCATTGTTATTGATGGCTATCAAAAGCCACCTCGTATAAATGTTGATGGAGTTTTAGTTGAAAAACCCCGTAGCAGATATACAGAGGAAGAAAAGAAAAGGGCCAGTCTTGACGCACGTGCTATTAACGCTCTGTTTTGTGCTTTAGACAGAACTGAATTTAACAGGGTGTCTATCTACACAACGGCTAATAAAGTGTGGAAGCTACTTGAAGTCACACATGAAGGCACGACTCAAGTCAAAGAATCTAAAGTCAGCAGACTTACTCAAGAGTATGAGGTGTTCAAGATGAAGCCCAATGAAACAGTTACTCAGATGTTCGAAAGGTTCTTGGATATTGTAAATCCTTTGTCCTCCCTAGGCAAAGAGTACAGTAACCATGAAAAGATTCGCAAACTCCTACGAGCACTTACCATAATTGGATTGCAAAGGCTACTGCAATCATTGAAGGGAACGACCTCATAACTATGTCCCTCAAAGTACTCATGGGTAAACTACTCACTCATGAACTGGAGTTACAATATTTGAAGAGCCTACCCCAAAGGAGAAGACGATCGCTTTCAAGGCTCAGCACAGAAAAGCTGCTGAAGGTGACTCAGACAGCAGTGAATCTGATGCTGAAGATCAAGCACTCCTGGCAAGGAAATTCAAGAGATTCATGAGACATGAGAAGAGAGCCAAAGAAAACAATAGCAACAACTGGTATCAAAATGATGCTGTCTGCTATGGCTGCAAGAAGAAGGGACACATAAGAAGGATTGTCCTACAAACTCAT
>JANAVB010003532.1:0-20064 GCA_029216955.1 Iris pallida
AACATCATTAAATTTAATCATGAATTTAACAATTTAACTTAATTAAACTCGATTAACCACTGAACTGAGAGAGAAGTATCAGAATAATAAGAAGAAACCTAAAAACAGGCATCTAATAATTCAAATCATCAAATTAATGTGTGATAAAGAGTCGTGCATTGTATTGGGTTATTTGAGTCATCTCGTGTCTAGGTAAAAGGACATGGCATGTCAAATAGCAATGACACACACAAACAGACACGATACGCACAGAGCAGCCGTCTCATCCGGCGAGTCCACGAGCTTGTGGACACAACACAGTGCAAACAAGTGTCACGTGCACATGCCTACGTGTTCGCCTATGGTAGGTCTAAGTGTCTAGAACCCTAATTTCTGTCTAAGTGGTGTTGTGTCTGAGTTACCATAGCGTATCAGGGCACAAAACCTGTACGTAGCCCCAGCCGGTTTAAAACCAGTGCACCCACGAATATCGTGTCCGACACGACATGAATGGTTGGAACATGGGGGATGACTTGTCAGTCGTGGCCCCCACATCCATGCCAAGTGGCATGCGGCCTCGTGGCCTGTGCTGCAAGAAAACTCCCGAGCAGCAGCAGGGCCGACGCGCAGCTGCTCTGAAACGTGTCCGTGTCCATTTTGGACGAACACGACTAAAAAATGGCTAGTCATGCAAGGATTCAAAGTGCACATAAAGACCAACAAATCTATTCAAATTGTCTTCAAAAATATCAAAATAAAATCTATTGAGAACATTTCAACAAACACATACATAGACACATTGATACATGTCCGATACGGACACAAACAGACACAATTTTAACCAAATTTTGGGGACAACTAGGGGACACCTAGATCTAGGCTAGGATGGAAAGAAATCAGAATATTAGCACAATTTGAGGAGTTTACCTATAGGTTGCAATGAAAAAAAAGCCGCAAATCAAACGTTTCGTTGCTAGCCAAATCCTCCAAATTGTGCAAAACTGAAATCACTCTCCATGAACATCAATTAGAGGGTGATTAGAAACTATTGCAAAAGATTTGGATGAAAAAAAGAATTAAAATGGAATTAATATGAGTTTGGGAAAGTGGGGATTTACCTTTCCTTCCTAAAAGTTGGTTGAGCACAAAAGGGGCAAGAACAAGTGAAGGAGTGTTTAAATAGGGGGAGGATTCCTAGGTTGGCCTGCCATGTAGGGCTTGGTTAGGGTTAAGGTTTCTCTAATGGGCCTATGGGCCCAAGTTCATAAGTCATGGAAATAAAATTCCTAAGTCATAAGTCATGAACCCATTCTTAATTCCTCCTATTTAAAACTAGATTCTAAGTGACTAAAATGAGGTTGACTTAAGTTCGACTAGGGTCACACCATGCTAACCAAGTCACCATAGTTAGGGTTAACTTCTAGGTTAGTCTCCAAAGTCTCAATTAACTAAAGTTAAAACTAGAAATCACCAATTAAATAAATTAAAAATAAATTAAAAATTTTACCAAATGACCAAAATATCCTCAAGCTAAAAATGTGGTAGTGACAAATCTACCCTCCTTAAAATAATTTCGTCCTCGAAATTAAAAGACGAAACTAAACTGATGAGAAGGATAGTCAATCATTCCTCAAGGTCCAAAAAGATATGGGTAGTGCTCGCGCATCTCATCCTTCCGCTCACGGGTAGACTCTCCTAGAGAATGATGCCTCCATGCGACGCGAACCAAGGGTATCACCTGGTTTCTCAATACCTTCTCTCGGCGATCCAGAATCTCTACTGACTGCTCTGGATAACTGAGGGTTGGTCCCAGCTCAATCTCCGAATGGTCAAGTACATGGCTAGGATCAGCCACATACCGTCTCAACTGTGATACGTGGAATACGTTGTGGATACCCACTAGTACAGGTAGCAAATCTAGCCTGTATGCCACGTCACCGACTCTCACGCTGATCACGAAGGGTTCGATGAAGCGCGGGCTAAGCTTTCGACTCCACTAAAATATATGGTACCACGTATCAGAGATATCCTCAGAAAAATCATGTTTCCGACCTAAACACAAACAAGGTCTCAAGTTACTAAATAATCAAACATGATCAAACAACAATCAACCTACTTCTAATCCTATCTCCAGTCAAACATAGTCAATGGTCAACTGCTGGTCAACTTCTTAGGGTTTTACCTATGCTAGCTATCTAGGTGTTGGCAACTAGAAATTAGCAAAAGGAAAACTCTATAATAGACTAACTCTTAACTTCCCAATCCTATCAAGTCACCCATAACTAAATACCTATAAGCTAAGCAGACAAATCTAAAATACCACATATACATAAGCTCAAGAACAACAACCCATTACATATATCCTAAGTATATCATATATATATATATATATATATATATATATATATATATATATATATAACTGATCAACAAAGTGTTGACTAAACTTATAAGGGACTGAGAAATTAGGCTAAGGATGAATGGTCTGAATCATCTATGTAGGCAAAAGGAAATGATGCTAAGGAGACTGAATTTATAGACAAAAGGACAGGACATTAGGGTCCACTTATAAAGTTAAAATGAAAGAAAACCTACATGGTGACTGAAACATGCCTTTAGATCAAACCTGACCTCTCCTCTCTATCTGAACTGAATACCTACAAACTACATGCATGACAGTGGTCTAAAAGAAGTGAACCAAACTGGTGTGCAAGAAAAGCCATAGGCAGTATACTGCAAATAAGTGCAGGCTACATGACAAATCAAAATACATTCATATATACAAGCTAAATATATTTAACCCTCACCACCTCAGCTCTACTCAAAGTCTAATAGCACACACTCCCTACCACATGCCTATCACTCCAATGAAGGGGTCAGATACCGTAGGGTGTATTGGGACAGAACAGTGGTGTAGCATGGCTGCATATGAAGATACAGAACAATCACATGTAGGACAATAATAGGTAGGACACATACATATGGAAAATTAAACTAATACCCAGGTAGAGGCTTTGGAAGACTGAACCAACAATAAAAGAATGGGTTTGAACATGTATCTGGACAGATCGGCAAAACAGGTATCATTTGTATCTAATACAATAAAAGAGGGACAAAACAAATGATCAAGGAAGAACTCATATTAACAACCCATATTATATCTCCAATGTATACAATTGTCCTAAATGGACTGAACAACCGTGCCCAAAAGGTTTAAACTCCACTGTCGGGTAGGTACTGCAGGTTATAATGAAGGGTATTGCAAGGCTATCAATAAAGTAAAATGCTAAGAGATGCAGTATGTCACCATGTACAAAAAGTAAGGATGAGTGCAGACCTCTAATATGCATGATACTAACTCTCCAGATATGTAGAATATGATAAGGGGTAGATGGTTATATTGGTGAGACAATAATTGGGGTCTGAACAATAGTCAAGTGAAATCTATGATGCAATATGGTAAGTAATGAAATGGGGAGTACAGTGAACAACTTGTACAAGTCTGAACCAAGGGAACAGGGTATCTAGTAAAGGGTCTACATACTGCCTATAAAGGTTGATCAAACATGACTGAACTCAACACCAGGAGAACGGTAAGCCCCCTGAATTTCAGGCTTTATTTTAAAATTTCTGAATGAATTATTTTTTATGATTATTTTATCATTTAATTGTTTTGATCTTTAATTTTACTTTCCGTAACTTTGACTTCTGGAGCATCAGGGATGCCAATCCCTGTAAACTCTTTTTATGGATTTTGAAGTAGACAAGATTATCTTCGTTTTGATATATCATGTCCCACTTAAATTCGTTTCCTTGTGCTCTTTTTGTAACGTGCAACTTCGGGTCAACTTAGACCAATTAATCGTTGAAAAATTATTCCCACTTTTATCTTCGATCATCGTTTGCACGTTTCTGTGGCTTTTAATTTAGGAGCACCAGACAAGTCGTTTTCTCAGAACCAACTTCTCATGAATGATTTACTCGAGATGCTCTTCACCCATGACCTTCGTGTCCCACCCATACACTCCATTTTGTGCTTCATTTCCTTCGCACAATTTTTGAGTCAATTTAGGCCAATTAGTTATCTACCGTAAAATCTAATTTATTTTCTAATTTAATTTCGGGACCCGACATCGATCCAACCTAGTCGACCCGAAGTATGGACTGGCCCACATGAAGCCTACTACCCACATGAAACTTATGTCCCATTTATTTGAGTCCCCGCATATTATTTATTTACCCATGATTTTAAATATCCATTTTAATTCAATTATTGCACCCTGTCCGATTTTGACCCGACCCGGCTCGACCGAACCCGAACCTAAGCTCCTTGTTGTCCTCTCGTGACTACCCAAACATCCCACGTAATTTTCCTCCTTTATCTATTTTTAATATCTCTTCTCTTCTCTCTACTTATTTAAATATCTATCTATCTTCACACACAAACAAATATCTCCCATTAAAACGCCAACACACACACACACACCTCACCACCTCTCAACAAGCACACCCTCCCTTAGCTGACCTCTCTCTCTATCTCTCTCCTTCTTTCTCAAATACCTCTCTCTCTCTCACACTCTTTCTATATATTAATATACATATACAACTCTCTCTCTCTCTCTTTTTATATTACATACATACACACACACAAAAGCATACATCCCTCTCTCATGCTCGACAGCCTCCTTCCTCCTCCTGTCTAGGCCGAGCAACCACCGACAGCCTCCACCTCCTCCTCCATTCTTCATCACCATCTTCACCACCCTCACAAACCACCACCACCATTAAACCTCCCCCACCACCTTCACCATTAATATCACCACCACCATCACCCGAGTCACCACCACACGCCACCGCGCCTGACCGCCGCCCTCCCCGCGCCACCGCCGTGCCCCGGCCTAACCCGTCCCCACACACAGCAGCACAGCAGCAGCTGCGGCGAGCAGCAGCGCGTACGCACGCTCGCGTGGGCCGTCGTCGTGCGTCGCCGCGTCGCCTTACGGCCGCCCTCGCACCCCCTGAAGCATGCCCACCCCCGGCGACCTCCCCCTGAGCCGTCACCATCTTCTCCGACGCACCGAATAGGATATTTGTGCGTTTTGAACGAGATCCCGTCGGCGCGCGCGAGTTTGGAACTCAAAATTCGTGTCCCGTCGCAGCGATTTTGTGCACATTTTTCAAGAGATCCGACCGTTGGATCGGCAAACTCTTTGCTCCATCACAATCTCGGTATATTGCTCTCCACCATCTTCAATTTTTGTCCTTTAATTTTATCGTTTGATACCTCAAAACTGGCCACCAAGTTGACCGTTTAAATTGAACTGTTTTTGGACAGTTTTGTGGAGCCGACTTCGTCAGCTCGTAACTCTGCCATAGCAGCTCTGGTTGGCGCGCTACCAGTTCCTGTGCACAGCCGGTATAACCCTCTTCCTTTCCCTCCAGTTTTGTTTCATTATAAGCACGTTCAGTTGGTCGAATTCGACGCCAAAGTTGGCCGTCCGAATTCTTAATTTTGCACTTGTTAAATTCCATTTTTGAACTTGGGACTCCGGATTCAATTTTTGACACCACCAGTAGACTCGTGGTGTCGTTCTGGCATGTTTTCATATAAAATTTGTTTGATTTGGAGAACGTGGGCCCTGACACGCATTTCGGTGCAAAACAGGTCCCATATTCTGAGTCAACGGATCATTTTGAGATTGGCTCATCGAAATTCTATTTTGGATATACCGTTGAGTTCGTATCATCATTCTGCACTCGTTGACATATAATTTGCTGAGTTTTGAAGACATTTGCTCCGGTACGCATTTCGGTGCAAACCGGATTTCAAATGTCCGCGTCAACGTGTCATTTTGTGATCGACACATCGGAATCCTATTTCGGACATACCATTTGGTTCGTATCATCATTCTGGATTCGTGGACATATAATTTGCTAGATTTTGTAGACTTCTATTCTGACACGTTTTTTGGTGCAAAGTGTGTCCAACGGCGGACATAATTTTGACCCAAAATTATCGTTTTGCTCCTGTGTGTAAATTGGATTTATGGGTAGGCTATTTTAGCTAATTTGACAATTCTGGACATGTTGGTGATATTTATTTTATCATCCGACAACTTCTGTAGATTTTTCTTATGTATCATCCTTAATTTGTAATTAATTATTTTTTTCCAGAAATTGTTACTTTCTGTTTTTGAATTTTTATATATATTTTAGTTGCTGTAAAAATCTGGAAAAAAATGTATTTAAATAGTATGTTAATTTAGCTAATTTAATATAATTTTTCTAGTATTTAGTAAGTACTTTTGGTATTTTATAAAAATAGGAAAATAGAACTCATTTTCTGGATACATGTGTTTGCTGGTTTTTAATAAATATCTATGAGGGTTTATAAATCCAAAAAAAAATAGTATAAATTTCTAGAATTAACAAGGATCATTTTGGTACTTTATTTTATATAAAATTGATTTTTTGTCTATCTCAAAAATTGTTGGAACTCAGTGTACAGTTTGATTTATTTATTGAGTAGTTACGACTTGCAATGTTTTGTGTTGATTTGAGTTATTGTAGTATTGGACCTCACCCTACACTAGTATAAAGACCCTAAAAAATTAGTTTGGATATAGTGGCACTCCACATTAGACTTTTATGCTAGGTCCCCACTTAATTAGTGTCCAGTTAGGAGTCGTGTCTTACCACTAGTGTAATATTAAACATAGCTTAGAACTGAGTTTGTATATCATTATTGACATGACATCGGACATCTATATCTTCGTACTAGTATTCTTGCTTTGCTCGAGGCAAGTACATCTACAAACTCATTTACTGTCTTTTAATGCTAGAACATGTATTAGCCCTGTTAAAATACTGATCCTTGAGGTAGCAAGTTAAATCTTCACATGTTGTATTACTTTCAGTACCTGCCATGCTTAGGACATTTCTTATATCTTCACATGCTTCTTACTGGTTCTTAGTACATGTTTTACTGTACTTTATACTGCTATCAGTACCTACCATGCTTATACTGCTCCAAGTATCTCTCACATGTTTTTACTGTTCTCGTATCTCCCACATGTCTTTACTGTTCTCGTATCTCTCACATATTTTTACTGTTCTCGTATCTCTCACATGTTCTTACTGTTCTCGTATCTCTTACATGTCTTTACTGTTCTCGTATCTCTCACATGTTAGAATCTGGGTTATGGGAAAACTGATAGTTGAGTACGTGATCATGTCCCCTTTATCGTACCGAGCAAAGTTTCATTCAACATGTTACTGTGTCGTAGGCTATTATTCCGCATTTCTGTACGGATGTACACCTATGCTTGTGCACTTGTATGTATGTACATTTTATTTACATGTGCCTCAGTATATTGTACACCTATTGACCGATCACGTACCTGCTCCAGTTTTAAATATTAGATATCTATGTGTCACATTGACAAATGTATTTTACCGTGATTCCAGTCATACCATGATTCCAGATATGCCATGTTCCCTATGCTACTATCATACCATGATTCTAGTTGTACCATAAGGCCATGTTTCCAGTATTTCCTATTTTATAGACTTATCACACCATGTTTCTTGTTGTACATCTCTTTTATTATTTATTCAGTACTTTAGTTGTAGAGGTTGTACTTGCTCCCGTCCTGACAGTATAACGTTGTAGGTTCACTTTTCGAGAAAGAAATGCTATGTGATTCATATTATGGTACTGCATTGATGACCTGACCTTAGCTCCAGAAGAGGCCCCAGCGGGGAACCTTGCTTAGCTATTTTTCATGTATTTTGAGACTTAGACTTTGTTTTGAACTTATATTTGGATACTAGACTTTGTCTCCAGTTAGATACTTTGGAAGTGTATTATTAAGTCTGTACTTGCTTACTTTCGCTTATAGATGTTGTGTTGTGATGAACCTTTAAATATGATTTTAGAACTGTTAGCAGCTTAGATCCTTTATTGTCTATTCTTAGAACAGCTTACTACACTTTAACCAAGCGTAGGCTGGACATGGCTCGGCCCGGCCCAATAATTTGGGAAGCGGGTCGTGACAAAAACTCAACAAAAAAATAGAAAACTAAACCAAATATAGGCTAAACAACATGTCAATAACCCTATATACAACAATGACCTATAGATACCAACCAAATCCATATCCCATATGCCAATATCATCTGTAACCCATCTATATATATAGACCTCTCAGTCTCAGGTGAAGCTAAAACTATACTCAAGGACAGGCTCTAGTCATGGGTGCCCTACTGGAAGGGTAAGGGAAAATAATAATAAATTATCAAGGCTGTAAGGCTGACTAACATCCTATATGAACTGGTAGGTCAGGGAATTATCTACAATGGGTTGTTATCCTAATACCAATGCTAACTATCATCTCTACGGTACAGACACTCTATAAGTCATCATATCATCACACTATGAAAGAACTACATATGAATAACCTCTACAAAACTAAAATATCCCTACTTTTAAGTTATTTGATGATGGAATACAATTTTTAACAACAGAAGGGTACGATAGAGATGATATGTTTAAAAACCTTCTCAAGATACAATCTGATAATCATATGCGTCTGTCCAAAATCATGTTACTCAGAGTCCTCGCCATGCCAGTAAGCAAGGCTGCGATAAACGATAGATTCCATAACTGGGGTATGCACCTCTGTAATCATGTCGTCTGGAATTCTCGCTATGTCGACTTGTATAGCTGCGAGAAATTCCAAATCTCATAACCAAGATACGTACATCCGAAGTCAGGTCTCTACGTTTCTGCTACGCCAGCTAATATGGCTGCGATAAACTACCGGTTCCATAATTGTAGGTCCTAAAAAATCAAGTTGCACACATCAACAAAGTCAGAAGATCAAGAAATGAATCTTTCAAATGAACTGCGCAGACATCAGATTGTGCAGTATACAGATTGCACATACTAGATTACGCACACTATCAAGCGCGCAGGCTGACGTGGCAAATCATCATCATTACCTGACACAAATCAAATCTTCTGACAGGTGACAGCGCGGAGAACGAGACGACCGTTCGTTTAATCGTGCAGCACGGTACTCGAGGACAGCTGGCAGCACAATTCATGTTGGCGCAATCCATTCTTCAGATGCATTTGCCTTCAATTCCAGAGTTGTCTTCAACTTCAGATGCTATCGTCTTCAAAGTTCACATCGTCCAAGGGATAAAGCAATCGTCATCTAGATTGGATTCCTACAGTTGTACCTTTTCCAGAATTCAAATTATAATCTTTTACAAAGTTTGTATCAATAAAGTTTCATACTTTTGTTTTTGCAAACAAAATGGCGACTCTGCTGGGGACGACTTTCTCCTCCGACGAGAAAGTAGCAACTCAATGTGACGTAGCATCTATCGGGAAGACGCAGAAGACACTGGTTATGAAGATCAACCAGACTGCCTACGAAGCCATGATCAACTCCAAAACCACCCCTCGCACTACAACCACTTCTGCACCCAGTGTGGGTCCCAAAGTCTGCTGCACAATCCAAAGTCTCTGCCAGCAAGACTCTTGCACAATCTGCCAGCAAGACTCCTGCGCAGTCTGCCATCAAGACTGCTGCGCAGTCCAAGGTTTCTGTCATCAAGCCTACGGCACAATCTGTCTCTGCTACTGCTGCGCAATCTGCTGTTGCCAGTATAAAGAAGACTTCATATGCTGCCTTAGGTAAGTATAAGACTCTTATGCCTCTGGCGCAATTGACTGTCAATCTACCTGCGCAAACCAATATTCCAGCATCCAGAGTCCACCCTAAGCACTCTGTAGCAAGAACTCCTGATGCGCAAACCATGGTTTCTGTGGCCAAAACCAGTGCGCCATCCATTCATGTGCGAGCTACTTATGCGCAATCCAAGAGTGAAAGCCTTTTGGCTAAACTCTCTTCTTTTTATAACAAGGAGAAGAGCTCCGCTCCTCCTCTCAAACACCCTGTTGCTCCTGCACAATCTACTGGGGGTAGTCCTTTGGCTATTCCTCATCATCTTCAAAACAAAGGAAAAGGCCCATTGGCCTTTTCTCAGACTTCCTTGTCTCATGACTTGGAAGACAACAGAGGGAAACGCTCTTTAGCTAACCCTTGTCAACAAAACAAAGAAAAAGGCCCTTTGGTCTTTTCTTAATCTTCCTCGGTTTTTACCGTAGAAGATCAATCTGAACGTGCTCCGGCACCAGTCAGTACAAGAACTCCTTCAAATAAGGGTTCTTCTTCCCTTCGTGATAAGAGAACTTGTACTGATCAAAGAGGTATTCTGCCTACCCCTGTAGCAGAATTCCAAGACCTTCCAACTCTCAAGATATCCCGTTCAAGACAGGGAAAATTACTGGTGTTTCAAACAGAAACCCCTGGGGGTGAATTTGCTGATCTAAGAACTTATCTTAACAGACCAACTTCGACAAAAACGTAAACAGCCAATGCTAAAGACCAAACATCATCAAAGACAAACTTCCAGGGTCAAAGATCCAGACACCTATGCCAATGAAGTGAGCACTTCCTTGTACACTCAAGGGACAAAACATTTGAAGAATCGGAACTATGTTCCGAATGTTGTCAAAGAACAGATCCCTCAAACTTTTGATCTCCGAGAACATCTTAGACAAAAGAGGGATAACATCTCAATACCTCCAATTCCATCATCTGACCATCAGTGCAATCACAAAGTCATAATTCAATGTTGTTGTCAAGCAACAAAATGATCTGTCTTTGATCGTTTGACTTTTGCAAACTCTGAAGCTATGTCAGAAGACGAAGAAGTGTTGTACACTTCTGTCAACATGACTTCCCGAGACACTGGGAGTAGGAAATGTTCCAAGCATGGCAAACCTCGTAAACCAAGTCAACGTTATTTGAATTTACTACAAGAATCTTCTGAGGGAGTATTTCGACATACCCGTTCCCGAAGCTGAGATACAATCGATCAAAGGAATCTTCTTTAAGATCCTTCGAGTCATCTTCCTACTTCTCAGTCAGGAGAAGACTCTTTCTCCGACTGTGATGCATATAGCGAATGCTCTGAACAGACAGTGTCTTCTACTATGCTAAGAGAAGTTACGGCTTATGTTGTCAATGAAGATCCAGATGCTTCAACTTCTGCAAATCAAGAACAGCGAATTGCTGTACTTGAAAACCATGGCTGAAATGGTTGCTAATATGCATTCTATCATTGTGGCACATCACACCACCAACTGTACCTACTACAAGTCCCGAGATCATAGCATCTTCGGTACCTGTCAATGCTGGGCAGGGGGTAGTGTCTCCTCAAATGCCTCCTGTACAAGTACAAGTTCAACCTACACCCAGTCAGTCAGGGGCTGGGGGTAGTACTTACAATGCTGTTCCTCCTCCTACCACTCTGACTCAACCTGCTCCTTCTTCGTCATCGAAAGACGCCCATGAAGCTGTCAAGCTCTTACGCACTCAGTTCGAGGCGTTTAAAAAAAAAGACAACTTGCAAAGATTGGGGATCAAGCAGCCCTATTAGTTAAATGGAAGGAAGTCCCGTTCCCGTCAAAGTACAAGATCCTAACGATCTCTTTGTTTGATGGCAGTACTTCTCCAAGCCAGTTCATCAATCACTTTGAGGTAATGACCGTTCAACTCCAACTAAATGACGCTCTTCTTACCAGAGTATTCGTTGGCTGTTTAGCTGGCGTAGCATACGACTGGTACAGAAGCTTACCCGATGGTTGTATTACCTCCTTCTCAGGTCTCAAACAAATCTTTCTGGAATGATTCTATGAGGGATTCAATGACATGACTATGTCAGCTCTCAACAAAATTAAACAGAAACACAATAAAACTGCTGAGAGTTTCATCGAACGGTTTCGCCGAGAAGCCTTGAAGATGCCTCCTGGAACTCCAGCTGTTGTTACTATTGATACCTGCAAGGCAAATCTCTTGTCTATCAACAACATGTGGACAGGCTCAACTCAATTTCAGGATTGGCCATCTTTCATTGTCAACGCCAAAGCTGCTGAAGTTAGCGCTGACAAATTCAAACAATTAGGGGTACAAATGTCTAACCCCGATCGGGATGAACATCAAACATCAAGTGGCGGTAATCGTCAGAACAATCGTAAGAACAAGGAGACCTTGAACATCAATTTGAAAAGTAAAGAATCCTTGGCTGTTAATGTAGCTCCGCCTACATCCTCTTCCACTCCTTCTGCACCTCCATCGAGGGGACCTCATCCTAAAGTATCCTTTGACGAGAATGATACTGCAAGCATCTTTGATTGCTTACTCAAAAGCAGTAAGATTCAACTTCTAGACCCAAAGAAACCTGATGAAGTCGGTAAGACTGATCATTCTAAATATTGTGTCTACCACAGATTCATTTGACATCCTACTCGAGCATGCTATGTGCTCAAGGCAAGATACAAGAACTGGTCAATGCGGGTGTTGTTACTCTACAACAAGACGAGAAGACCGTGACTAGAAACATGGTTTCAGTTCAGTTCGGTGATTTCCCTTCGCAGATGGTACCACACAGTGTCATTCCCATTCCCAAGGCTACTCTAGAGATTGAGAACCTTCCATCTCCACCCAGTGAAGGTCTCGTTCCCTTGTCTCTTGATAACGGCGAGATTATATGGGTCTATCCCGATCTTGTTTCGGAATTCAAGGTTTCCTCTTCTTCCAAGAAGAAAGACCGCTCCAAAGGCAAGACAAAGATTTGCAACATGGTGTCTTTTGATCCCATAGTTGATGAAAAAATTTTGTTGGGCACCAGATCAGGGAAAGCCTATTTGAAAGATCATTCCAAAGCTCAAGAGAATCCTGCCTCTTCTTCTGAAACTTCTCCAGTGCAACCTACTTCTACTGAAGATATTTCTTCTGTATCTTCACCGGTTGTGATACCCATTCCTCCCAAACCGACAGTAGCTGATAAAGGCAAGCAACAAGTACGCTTCGATAAACCTTTGAAGAAGTCATCTTCCACAGGACTTGAGAAGCCGTACAACTTTGATATATTAGCTCAACTAGCCAATACACCAGCTAGGCTATCAATCTTCGAGCTCTTGCGCCTTTCTAAAGAGACTCGAGAAACTCTAAGTGAAGCCCTGATGCAGGCTGAAACTTGCTTAACTCTTCTCAAAAAATCGGAAGCAGAACCGGTCTCTTGCCGTCATTGTCATAGCGTATTAGAGTTGATTCCAAATATCACTTTCACTCAAGACGATATGTTGCTGGAAGATAATAGACATGATCGTCCTCTCTACTATACATGATATGTCGATTCGATGAGAGTCGATCGTATCCTGATAGATCCAGGGTCTGCTCTCAGCATCATGCCAAAAATGATGCTGGACACATTGAAGATACCAGTGCATAGTCTTTTAAGCACAATCACCACTATCTTGGGATTCAACCAAGGAAGGAGTGAACCTTTGGGTAAGATTCGCCTAAAACTTCAAATAGGCAATCTTCGCACAAAGGTGACATTCCATATCATCGACAATCATGGTTGTTCTTACAACGCTCTTCTGGAAAGACCATTCCTCCATGAACATAATATTGTTCCATCAACTCTTCATCAATGCTTTAAATATGTCAATGACAAAGGAGAAGTTCACAAAGAAATTGCAGACCTTTATCCTTTCAAGGGGGTCGAAGCATACTGCAATGACGCTCGTATGTACAAGGAGGAATTTATGAAAGTGGTGTTGGCTATGGATACTGAAGAAGACCAAGAAGCAGTACCCAATGTCACTCTCATCATACCTGTCAAAGGGCGTGTTTCTCATCCTCAGTCTTCTAAACCACTGGCTATTCACTTGCCAATCCAGAAGAAACCAATTGATGGAGATCAAGATCAAAAGGAGCTCACCTCTTTTGAGCCACTTGTTATCGACTTACGTCGTAACAAGGACAAAAAGCAGCTCACTTCCTCTAAGCCACTTATTGTTGATTTAACTCACAACAAAGAAAAAAGGGAGCTCACCTCTTCTGAGCCACTTGTTATCGACCTTCGTCGTAACAAGACTCTTCCACGTTCTTCTTCTCCCCCTCTTGTAATTAATCTGACCAAGCCTGTTAAGGCTAAAGGTCATGCTGTAAATTCAGATGTACAAATTAATGAAAAAAAATCTACTTTCCAGTATACTGATGTCATTTATCATACTAAATGCTATTTGGATATGTTAGATAGCTTCAAATCATTTACAATGGGAGTTGTACAATCTCTTCAAACATAAGTCTCATTTGATGATCCAGATGACTCTTACCATATTGTCCCTGCTCGAAAAAAAGGTGAAAGTCCAATAATTTTTAGCAAAGGACCGGAACAAAAATTTAGCTATACAGATGATAGCAAACTTAACGATACAGGACATCTCCAGCTCCAGCGTTATAGTCAACAATCAAAAGACATCATCCGTAAAATGGGCTATGACTTCAAAAATGGTCTCAACTATGGTAAAAGAAGACGAACTCCTATCCGTACGACTGTCCCAAAAGGAAAGTCGGATATGTATTACAGCAAGACCAAAAGAGGTCTCGGACAAGCTTCTCCTCCAATGTTATCTCCAGCAGTTTCTGACTCTGATAGCGAAGAGCGCTCTAACTCTTCTGATTCCAGATCATGGGATTCTGACACCAGCATTGGTGAAGTCCATCGTGTGATTGTATCTTCTAATATGGTCTCCGCTGAACTTCCAGAAGGCTATGACGAGGATATTGAGGAAAATCTTGAAACAGATCCTTGGGCTCAACAGATGGACAATCAGTGGATACTCCGATTCTAACAAAGAGAACCTCCTACTGAAGATCAATTAGTTCAAGTTGATGTGGGGGAAGTGGGTCACCTCGTCTAATATTTATTAGCAAGAATCTTCCAGAAGCAGATAAGCAAGAGTTGATTCTTCTTATCAAAGAATACATCGATGTCTTTGCCTAGAACTATGAAGACATGCCAGGTCTTGATCCTAAAGTTGCTACTCACAAACTGAACATTTTGCCCAATACAAAACCTGTCAAACAGCAACAACGGTGATTCAAACCGGAAATGATAGACGCAATCGATGATGAAGTCAAGAAGCTCATCGCTTGTGGCTTTATTCGAGAAGAACAACATCCTGATTGGGTAGCTAACGTTGTTCTAGTCCTGAAGAAAACCGGCAAAGTTCGAGTCTGCATCGACTTTTGGGACCTCAATGAAGCATGTCCAAAAGATGAATTTCCTCTCCCTATCACGGACGTCATGATCGACATACCTGTGGGTTCGAGCGAATATCTTTTATGGATGGATTCTCTGGATACAATCAAATTCGGATGAATCCCGAAGATGAAAAACACACTTCTTTTCGCACTCCCCGTGGAGTCTATTGTTATACAGTGATGTCATTCGGTCTCAAGAACGCAGGTGCAACTTACCAACGGGCTATGAGTACCATATTTCGAGATTATCTTCGCAAGACTGTTGAATGCTATGTTGACGATATCGCTGTCAAAAATCGTCTAAAGGAAGATCATATCCAAGACTTGAGAACAATCTTTAATCTCATGCGCCAACAACAACTCAAGATGAATCCCACCAAGTCATTTTTGGGTGTCTCTAGTGGCAAGTTTCTCGGCTTCGTCATTACCTCTAAGGGTATACACGTGGATCCCGAGAAGATCAAAGCCATTCAAGAGATGCATCCTCCACGCAACCTAAAAGAGCTACGAGGATTCCAAGGTGGACTTGCGTACATCAGGAGGTTCATTTCGAACTTGTCTGGATGCTGCAGACCATTCACTCAACTAATGAAGAAAGGTGTATCTTTTATTTGGACCGAAGAATGTCAACAAGCATTCGATGACATAAAGAAATATCTCATGAACCCACCAGTTTTGGTGCCACCGATCTCAGGCATACCATTCTTAATGTACGTCCGTGCTATGGACCATTCATTGGGTGCTTTACTCGCCCAGAAGAATAAAGAAGGTCATGAAAAGGTCATCTACTATCTCAATCGTACTATGATTGGTGCTGAACACCGTTATTGTCCGGTTAAAAAAAATGTCTCGCTCTTATGTTCGCTGTTCAAAAGACAAGGCATTATATCATCGGTCAAACCATTCATGTCATATCTCGAGTTAATCCATTTCGGGTCCTCATGAAAAAGCCCAGTATGCTCAATTCTCGGCTGGCTACGTGGGCCATTCTGCTAGCCCAATATGACACGGTATATGTTCCTCAAAAGTCTGTCAAAGGCCAAGCACTGGCAGATTTCTTGGTGGCTCATCCCATACCAGAAACATCCAAGCTTTACGATGAAATTCCAGATGAGACGTTGGAAGTCAACATGATCTTTGAAGAATCTCCTACTTGGCGTCTGTTCTTCGATGGTGCATCCAGAATCGGACCAAACAGTGTCATTGTAGCAGGAGTTGGGGTTGTTCTCGTTTCTCCAGATGGATCAATTATCTAAAGAGCTTATTCTCTAGATGAACCATGTTCAAACAATGTAGCGAAGTATAATGCTCTACTTATTGGCCTTCAGCTAGCCAAACAACTAGACATTGAATATCTCGAAGTCTACGACGACTCTAGGCTGGTTGTCAATCAGGTTAGAGGAATTTATGAAGTTTGCCATCAAGATCTAGTACCTTATCATGAAGCAGCAATCAACATAGCTACAACATTCAAAGCATTCTTCATCGACTATGTCCATCGAGCTTGTAATACAGAAGCAGATGCCTTGGCCAACTTAGCAGCTGTCGTAGCTATTCCTGTCAGAAGACAACAAGTTGTGGTTGTCTCCAATCGTGAGTTGTTTTGTGTCGAAAACAATCGTAATATTGAATTCAGTAATCTCGCTGAAATTAATATTATTGATGAAGACTGGAGAGTTCCCTTTATTGACTTCGTAGTTCATGACATACTACCAGAAGATCCTAAAGAAGCTACGAGTATTCGACGACGATCTCTCCGATTCTACTATAATCAAACCACCAAGACTCTTTACCGGCGGACTTATGATGGTCTTCTTTTACGCTTCTTGCTGGTGATGAAGCAAAACAAGTGTTACGTGAAGCTCACGACGATGTCTGTGGAGCACATCAACCTGGTCCTAAACTACAGGATCGCATCCGACGAATGGGTTACTACTGGCCCTCTATGGTATCAAACGCCATCGAATATGCAAAGAAAATGTCGGGCTTGTCAAATCCATGCGGATTTCATTCATCAACCGTCGAAATTCCTACATCCGACTGCTGCTTCCTGGCCTTTTGAAGCTTGGGGCATGGACATCATAGGACCCATCAATCCTCCTTCATCTAGAGGACATCTATTTATACTAGCAATAACCGATTACTTCTCTAAATGGGCTGAAGCTATACCTCTGGCTGAAGTCAAGACCAACAGTGTCATCAATTTTGTCAAACACCATGTCATCTACAGATTTGGTGTACCTCGAAGAATCATCCATGACAATGGACCTCAATTTATCAGTCAGAAGTTCACCAGATTCTGCGATGATCATCAAATTGACAATGTCGCTTCGACGGCCTACAATCCAGCTGCTAATGGATTGGCCGAAGCCTTCAACAAAACAATTATCAAGTTTCTTAAGAAGTTTGTATCTACTAACAAACAAAATTGGAGTGAAAAGCTTGGCGAATGTTAATGGGCCTATCGTACTACGGTCCGTAACCCCACAGGCTTTACTGCCTTTCTCTTTGGTATACGGTTGTGAAGCAGTTCTTCCTCTGGAACTTCAAATCCTGTCCTTAAGAATTGTAATTGCTAATGAACTCACTACAGAGAACAATGATCTTCTTCGACTTCAAGAATTGGAGGCACTCGATAAAAAGCGGTTATTGGCTCAGCAACATATTGAGTTATATCAAGCCCGCATCTCGAAAAGTTTCAATCGTAAAGTTAAGGTCAGAGCTTTTCAACAAGGAGAACTTGTTCTGACAGTCAGACGTCCTATGACTATGACTCACATGAGTAAAGGCAAATTTGACGTGAAGTGGGAAGGTCCCTATGTCGTAAGCAAAGTCTTCTCAAATGGAGCTTATCAACTCTCAGAGCTCGATGGACGAGTTGCTATGATGCCTATCAATGGCAAATTCCTTAAGAAATATTATGTATAAATGTAAATGTTTGTAAATTATCAGACAAGTTCAAGTTCATAAATAAAATTCAAATTTTATTTCATCAGAAATGATAGTACAGGATATTAAGGAAGGTCACTATCATCCTTCTCGACATGGGGACGGGGACCACTGCCATCCTTATCAAAAACATAATCAGCAAAAGAGCCGAGGACATCTTTCCTGGAACCCACGAGGAATTTGCAAGCAGCCATCCTCATGGCCTCTTCTTCTTCAGTCTTTCCTAGTTCAAGCAAGAAGTCCAGGATATCTCGCGGTAGTTTCGGTGCAGACGAACCTTCGCCTACCTCTGTCTGTTTTGGCTGGACTGGTTCGGCAGGATGCTCTTCAGTGCCCGCTTCAACCATCGGGGCGAGTTCAGCCTTCTTGGATGTATCTCCAGACGACATCTTTATGTTGAAAAGTGGAAATGATAATTCCTTTCAGATTTTTGTTCTATTTATAGGCAGAGATTCTCCAAACAACGAAGCGACACATTCATCTGATGGTTCATCCATTCATTTATTATCACCTGACGGTTCGCCCGTTCATTCACATTCATCCGATGGTTCATCCATTCATTTATTATCACCCGACGGTTCGCCCGTTCATTCACATTCATCCGATGGTTCATCCATTCATTTATTATCACCCGACGGTTCGTCCGTTCATTCACATTCATCCGATGGTTCATCCATTCATTTATTATTACCCGAGAAGATCAAAGCCATTCAAGAGATGCGTCCTCCACGCAACCTAAAAGAGCTACGAGGATTCTAAGGTGGACTTGCGTACATCAGGAGGTTCATTTCGAACTTATCTGGACGCTGCAGACCATTCACTCAACTAATGAAGAAAGGTGTATCTTTTATTTGGACCGAAGAATGTCAACAAGCATTCGATGACATAAAGAAATATCTCATGAACCCACCAGTTTTGGTGCCACCGATCTCAGGCATACCATTCTTAATGTACGTCCGTGCTATGGACCATTCATTGGGTGCTTTACTCGCCCAGAAGAATAAAGAAGGTCATGAACAGGTCATCTACTATCTCAGTCGTACTATGATTGGTGCTGAACACCGTTATAGTCCGGTTGAAAAAAATGTCTCGCTCTTATGTTCGCTGTTCAAAAGACAAGGCATTATATCATCGGTCAAACGATTCATGTCATATCTCGAGTTAATCCTCTTCGGGTACTCATGAAAAAGCCTAGTATGCTCAATTCTCGGCTGGCTACGTGGGCCATTCTGCTAGCCCAATATGACATGGTGTATGTTCCTCAAAAGTCTGTCAAAGGCCAAGCACTGGCAGATTTCTTGGTGGCTCATCCCGTACCAGAAACATCCAAGCTTTACGATGAAATTCCAGACGAGACGTTGGAAGTCAACATGATCTTTGAAGAATCTCCTACTTGGCGTCTGTTCTTCGATGGTGCATCCAGAATCGGACCAAACAGTGTCATTGTAGCAGGAGTTGGGGTTGTTTTCGTTTCTCCAGATGGATCAATTATCCAAAGAGCTTATTCTCTAGATGAACCATGTTCAAACAATGTAGCGAAGTATAATGCTCTACTTATTGGCCTTCAGCTAGCCAAACAACTAGACATTGAATATCTCGAAGTCTACGACGACTCTAGGCTGGTTGTCAATCAGGTTAGAGGAATTTATGAAGTTCGCCATCAAGATCTAGTACCTTATCATGAAGCAGCAATCAACATAGCTACAACATTCAAAGCATTCTTCATCGACTATGTCCGTCGAGCTTGCAATACAGAAGCAGATGCCTTGGCCAACTTAGCAGCTGTCTTAGCTATTCCTGTCAGAAGACAACAAGTTGTGGTTGTCTCCAATCGTGAGTTGTTTTGTGTCAAAACAATCGTAATATTGAATTCAGTAATCTCACTGAAATTAATATTATTGATGAAGACTGGAGAGTTCCCTTTATTGACTTCGTAGTTCAT
>JANAVB010003533.1:0-42155 GCA_029216955.1 Iris pallida
TTGCAACTGATAGATGCCATTGGATTTGAATTCAAATAAGGCCAGCAAGGTATCTGCATTATTCGACAGAATGATGCGAAGGTTCGGCGGGTAATCCTAACTTTTCCCATAAATGCTTGTCATTTCTGATCAGATTATCTGTCGGATTTCTGCAGAACTCTAGCGGATTATCCGAAATTTTCTCATAAATACTTGCTATTTTCCTTCGAATTATCCGTCGGATTACTATGAAACTCCGATGGATTATTTGAACTTAACAAGAAATACTTACTGGTTTGATCAGATTATCCGCGGACTTCCGCAGAGATCCGGCAAATTTTTCGGCTCTTTCATAAAAACTAGTTCAATAAAATTACCAATTTAGTTTGTCATCCTTTCTAAAGCGCGTACAAGATTTCCAAGAGACTTACTGACTCTATAAAGAGACAGGAGCTTTAGATCTTGAATTCTTTCACTTATCATAGTCTCCTTGAGTGCTCATAGGTTCTCTTGTTTGTAAGTGTCTAGACTCATCTTTTCTTTATTGCTTCCGAAAGACTTGTATCTTCATATAGATGTTGGAGTCATCTTTATTCTATCTTTGTTTGACTTGTTTGTTCCTGTAGGATATTTAGGGCTAAAATAGTACAAAGGTTAATTATAGTCAATATATCAAAATCGATGTGCCAACAAGTTCTCCATGTAGAAAAGCGTTCTTCACAACAAATTGTTGTAGTGGCGAACCAAAATTTGCGGCTAAGGATAACAAAACCCGAACTGTGTTTATTTTGGCTATAGCTGCAGATGTTTCAGTGTAGTCAATTCCATAAGTTTGGGTATATCCTTTTGCCACCAATCTTGCTTTAAAGCGTTCAATCATACGATCAGCTTTATTTTACAGAAAAAATCCATCAATACCCAACTGATCTTTTTTCTACAGGAAGGTCCACGAGCTCCCATATTTGGTTCTTGTGTAAGGAGGCCATCTTTTCATTAATTGCAGCTTTCCACCTTGGATCAGTTAAGGCTTCCTGCACACTATTAGGAATAGATATAGTAGATAATTGATTTAAAAATGACTGACTTGTTTTTGAAAATTGATGTGTGCACACATAATAGTTCATGGGATATCTTACATTACTAGACAATTGAGGTTCATATGTTGGTTTTGGAATACCGCTTGTGAGACGTTGTGGTAATTGTCTATTAGAAGACTCAGACATTGTATAAGGAATATCCTCAACCAACGATTGGTTTGGTATATTACTCGGGAGAGGCTGTAGCTCGGACTCTGAAGACTTTTAAGTTTTATGGTTTCCTGGATGTTCATCACCACTAGTATCCAAGCTTTGACCAGTAGTATCAAAAACACCTACATGTTCATCAAGTATTTATGCCATACCTACATCTTCATCATGTACTTTTGCCACATCTACATCTTCATCAAGCTTTATTTCCACCACATCTTTCGCAAGGTTGTATTCAAGAGTTTGAATTTCCTCATGATACTCCCCCTGAAATTTAGATTTAGAGAAATACATCGCATCTTCATGGAAAATAACATCACAGCGATAAACATGCGTCGAGTAGGAGGGTGATAACATTGGTACCCTTTTTGATGCAAAGCATATCCAACAAAAACACATTTCAAGGCTCGAGGCATTAGCTTAGTGCGTTGATCTTTAGGAAGATGAATATAGGCAATACAACCAAAGACGTGGGTAGGTAGTTAGGGATTGTTGTTGCAACAACATAGTTTGTTAGTGCTTGAAATGGTGTTTTGAAGCTGAGAAACCGTGAGGGACCTGATTGATGAGATAGGCGGTAGAGAGAAGAGTTTTGCCCTAGTGGTAAGGGGGGCATGTATGCTTCAATGACGGAAGCACGAACAACCTCCAATAAGTGTCTATTTTTATGTTCGGCAACATCGTTCTGTTGTGGTGTATCCGGACAACTGGTTTGATGGATGGAGCCATTAAAGTCCAAAAATTATTGAAGCTCAGTACTACGATATTCCCCTCCATTATAACTTTGGAGCACTTGTATCCGGGCACTGTATTGCATATGTACAATATTATAGAATTTCTGAAATAATACTATATCTTCTGATTTGGATTCATCAAATATAACCAAGTCATCTGAGTGCAATCATCTATAAAGGTGACGAACCAATGAGAGCCTCCTAATGTTGGTACTTTGCAAGGTCCCCAAACATCTGAGTGAATAACCATAAATGGAGGTGGACTTTTATTTAAAGTCAAAGGAAACGAGGTTAGATGGCTTTTTGTCACACACCTCACATTTGAAAGTACAAATATCCAAATTTGCAAACAAAGTAGGGAACAACCATTTTAAATAACCAAAAGAGGCATGGCCCAAACGTCGATGCCAGAGCCAAATCTTAGTCATCTTCTTGGATGGAAGAGTGCTTTCAACAACCATAGCTTGTTGTAATTTATTGGAAGTTGTTGACTCCATATCCAAATAGTACAATATCCCTTTCTTAATACCATAACCAATCGTTTGTTAAGTCTGAACATCCTTAAACACACAAGAATTAGGCTAAAAAATAACCATACAAGATATGGTATTATTGAGTTAAGAAATTGATAGAAGATTATAATTTAAGGAAGGAACCACTAATACTTAATCAAGATGTAGAACACTAGTAAGTTGTGAGGACCCGTCCCCAATAATTGAGGTAGTATTACCATTGGCGGTGGAGACACGGTTTCGGGAAGAGAGTTTAAGGGCAGAAACTTGGCTAACATCAAATGTCATATGATTAATGGCACCAAAATCAATTATCTATGCATTACTCAAAATAGGTGCATAAATATCTAAAACCTTACCTTCTCCAATAGTGGTTACCAGTGCTGATGATGTAGACGTAGCAGTGTATTCTTTTGTTTAAGCAACTGCTATATAGATGGTTTCTTACCATTTTAATGTCGTGTTGGGTCCAACAAATCTGGATATCCAATCAAGTCAAAACAATTTTTTGTGTGACCAGTTTGATTGCAGTGAGTAAATTTTAAAGTGGATTTGTCAGTGGTGTTGGAATTCTTCGGGTTGATGGATTTGGGTCGGTCCTGTGAAGTCTGACTGGGTCGATGTCGAGAGGGCATTGTTGAAGCTTCAGGGTTTGTAATATCGTCATTGAAAGTAGTAGATCATAGGTCTTCACGACTGACTAGGGAATAACAATCTTCTAGGCTGGGCAGTGGTTCATGGTGCAAAATTTTGCGTCGAAGGTGGTCAAAAATTTTATCCAGTCCTGTAAGAAATGTGTAGACCCAAGTTTGCTCAATTGACTGCCGATATGATATAGTATCATCCTGATGTTTCATGACAACTTTATCACGATGATCCAATTCCCGAAATATCTTAGTGAGCTTCCCATATGGAGGGAGATTTAACACCTTGTTTGGTTGATAAGGCTTTTTGATGTAAAGAGTAAACATGTATCTCATTATGACCATCATAGAAGGCTGTTGAAAGACTAATCCAAATTTTGCATGTGGTCGACAGATGGATATATCGCTTCATGACCTCCGATGACATGGATATTAGAAGCCAACGTTTTACCTTTCGATTTTCAGCATACCATTTGTCACAGCCTTTGTCTCATTCAGTGGGGGGCCGGTCTTGCCCATGATGTAAGTGAGTTGCTCATGTTCAGTGACGTGCATCTCCATTATTTGAGACCAAACATCATAGTTTGTTTCAGTCAGGAGAATGCCAGCATTAAAGGCACTCTTAGACTTAACAAGAATAGGAACAGACTTGATGTATGATTATTCAATTTGTTGACCCATCCTCAAGATAACACAAACCTTAAGTTTTGAGAGTTCAACTTTGACGCAGCGAAACAGGTTTACCTTTGTGCTTGGAAATGGCCAAGTCGATCGGTGATGACGATAACTGGACCACCGTTGCTTGATGAGAGCGAAGCGATGCTGCAAAAACATCGACGGAGGGCCTTGTGAGGGGTCCGCATGAACGTTGCTTGAAAACCTCAAGCGAGGGGCTTTCGAATCCACGGAACAATCGAGTCCATGACCAAGAAAAGAAGAGAACAAATCTCAAACTTTAAAGAAGAATTTTATGATTAAAAGTTGTCCTTCAATTACATACAAAAGGTGTAGTGCCCCGACCCGCAAGATGCCTTATGATGGATGGTAGGTTCGATGAAGCCTTGTTGAACTTGGGATTATACGAAGGATCGCTTGGAAGGCTATGCGATCGTAGCGGGAATCGTCCTATGAATGTGAGTAGTGTTGAACCCTTCAAAGATCCTTTAGCTTCACGCTTAAAATAAAGGATAGTGTGCTATGTTTCTTATTGTATTGCTCAATAACACTTTGCATGGAATTTGGAAAGATAATGAAAATAATCACCTGAACGTAAATGTTGTGGCTAAATAAATTGTATGCTTGTACGATGTTACGATGAATTACATGACAGGTGAAGGCAAAGTCCCAAATACTTGGGCGGTGAGTATATCGAGCGTTGGCTCGAATGAATAGATGGTAAAACAGATGTTAAAACCCAAGAACTGGGCAGTAAGTATGCTTGATTTGTATTCAAATGAATATATGCTAAACAGATGCTAAATCCCAGGAATTGGGCGGTGAGTACATTGAGTTTGGTTGGAAAGATGTTTAGTATCAAAGATGGGGCAAAAGGATTGGGTAACAACATTCTATTATCCTGTCGCTGATGTAGAATGTTGATTACGCCAAGACCCTGGATTGGGCAGATGATAATGTGAGCGTTGGCTCAAGGCAAGATGGCAATATGGCAATATGAATGAGAATGGTGGCTGAATTACTTAGTTTTTCTTATCATGCATTATATGTTTTCTTCTTAGATAAGTTACATATAGTTGCATGGTTATGGACAACTTGTCGACAAGGGGGTTCCTCGAACGGTATTCCTGGACCATGGAACCCGGTTCGTCCTAGGGGGAACAAGGATTGGTGCCGACGTACTGGCATCGGTAAACGGGACTTGCAGTGAGGCTAGCTACCTGCACTGAAAGGGCGTCGTTGTACCAGTAAGACAGTCCAGGATGGCGTGTCGCCAGTGACCTTCATATAGATAGGTCAGGTGCTAATGATGTCTTATGCAGGCAGAGTAAGTTACTACTCAAATACAGGAAAGGATGTCGGCTGTTGGTAAGAATCCACCTGAACGGTGATATTTATATTGAATTATGATATTGTTCCTAACAATGTCTTGTGCAGGCGGGGTAAGTATTATAAATATACAGGGATGGCTACACGATCGTGGGTAAGAATCACCAAAGGGTGATAACTGCATGCTTTAAATTATGTTGGCTATGAGATTTGCATGCTTTACTTCTTGTCGGCTATAACATGAAATTGACCCTAAGGCAACAAGAAAGACCACTGTTAATAATGTTCTGTAACATGATTACTTAGTGTTGTCTTCTTAGGTGAGTTGGGCCAGCACCGCTCGCCAGTACATTGATAATGTACTGACCCACGTTATGGGCCAATATTACAGGTGTTTGCTTGGGGGAAATCCTGTGAATCAGTGCTTGGCATCGATGAATCGGATGGGTGTGCAGAAGCTCTTCTTTCAAGACGATGTCTTCTGCTATACGGGACATAATGTATGGAACAGTAGAACTCAGTTGTACCAGTGAGATGTAGCCATATTGGCAAGTCATTGTAAGAAAGTCGGTATATTCAGTTATAGCCTAAAGGGCAAGTGTATACATTCAGTTGGCTATTCAAGAGTCTTGTAATCAGTTGTAAACTCTGTATTCCGCTGCAAGTCTTGTAATCCATTTTGATTATCAATAAAGAGATACATTTTTAATAATTTGTGTGACTTCAATTTATCTGCTTGATTCCGCTGCTTTGTCGATATTTTCTGAGAATTACCAGAAACTGTAATAGTTTTGCCTTGTACAAGTGCAATCTAAACTTGTACGACATCACGCCTAGTGGCTAATTTTCGATCCTCCAGGATCGGGCGTGACGAAAGGTGATTTATAAGGCTTTTATGGCAACTCAATCCTAATCAAACAAAGATAAAACCTATCCTAATAATAAACAAATAAATATAAAACCTATCATAATAAATAATTGAGTCGAAATAAGAATCCTAACATAAATAGGATTATAAAAAAAGGAAAAAAAGAAAAAAAAAAGAATCCAAGAGGGATGAGGAAAAAGAAAAAGAATCCTAGAGGGACTAGGATTCTACGCTATATCAGTCTTCCTTTCTTCAAGAGAACTCATCCCTGAGCTCTTCTCAGAATAAAGCGGTTCGCCAGGTGGACAGTATTCGAAAAGATTGGGGACATTGAAGGTTGGAGAGATCTGCATGTCTTCAGGGAGATCAATAACATAAGCATTGTCATTTAACTTGTGCAGAACTGAAATGGTCCAATCTTCTTCGCCAATTTGTTGTAGGTGCCCGTAGGAAAATGTTCCTTACGCAAGTAAACTATGACCAAGTCTCCTTCATGAAAGACCTTCCAACAACTGATCTATTACTGCTTTATATTTGGTATAAGATTCTTAAAGCTATTGTTTCACTTGATTATGTATTAGTTGATGTCGCTCGAACATATGCTCAGCACCAATGTCTCGTCCCAGAGTTTTAGGCAGAGAGACGAGGTCCAAAATATGTCGTGGACAATGTGAGTAGACAATGTCAAATGGTGCTTTTTCTGTTGATCTGTTAGACATGTAGTTATAAGCAAATTCAGCCTGTGATAAAGCCAGATCCTATTACTTAGGTCGTGTTCCAACTAAGCTTCGTAACATATTCCAAGTGTGTGCAGTTTACGACCATTGTTTGTCCGTCAGTTTGTCAGTGACTAGTACTGCTATATTGTAGTAATATATCCAATCTTTCCAACAATGTTCTCCAGAAATGTGACAGAAACATAGGATCTCTATCTGAAGTGATTGACTTTGGCCCACCATGAAGACGTACGACTTTTCGATAGAAAAGAAGAGCAATATGAGTTGCGTCGGATTCTTACGACATGGAATGAAGTGTGCCATCTTGGAGAATCTGTCTACCACGACAAAGATAAAATCATCCCCGCACTGTGTTCATGGTAAGCTAAGAATAAAGTCCATGGAAAAGTCTTCCCAAGGTCCTTCGGGAATTTGAAGGGGCATATAAAGACCAGTATTATGTTCTTGTCCGTTGGCAACTTGGCATATAGGACAACTACGGACATGTCGCTCAACTTCTTTTCTGAATTATGGCTAATAATATCTTTCTTTGTTTATGACTAGCATCTTATCTCGGCCGAAATGTCCACCATGGACCTCTCTAATAATATGTTCCCGCAAGGAACTACGAGGAATGCACAACTTATTTCCTTTGAAAAGATAGCCTTCTTGGATGTGATATCCATTTGCATCTCTGTTAGGTTGACAATCTTCCCATGCTTATTGAAAATATTTATCTTTCGGGTAGAGTTCCTTGAGGTATTCAAACTCGATGACCTCTTGATGTAAAATGATAAGGAGGTCGGCTCGACGGCTTAAGGCATCAGCTACTTTGTTCTGAACTCCGGCCATGTGCTTGATGGTATAGGTGAAGCATTGAAGAAACTGAATCCATCTAGCATGCATTCGATTTGTGTTATGGGGATTGTCTATGAAAGTCAAAGCTTTATTATCTGTATGTAGGATAAATAGCAGTTGGATGATGTAGTGCTCCCATGCTTTGATGGCTTGTACGATCGAGTAGATCTCCGGCTCATAAGTTGACCATTTTTGCTGAGCTTCACTTAGCTTCTCGCTACCAAAAGTAATTGCTCTATCTTCTTATATTAGTACAACACTAATGCCCACTATGCTGGCATCACATTCGACTTCAAACAGCTTGTCAAAGTGGGAAGTGATAGGACTGGTGTCGTAGATAGCTTCTCTTTAATAAGTATGAAACTGGCTTCAGCTTCAGGAGTCCAGATGAATTTTCATTTCTTTATACATTATGTCAATGGTGCTATAATAGTACTGTACGGATGAATTGTCGATAAAAATTGGCAAGTCCACGGAAGCTTCGCACTTCAGTCATTATCTTTGGCATAGGCTAGCCGCGAATTGCTCGAATCTTCTCTTCATCAACACTGAAGCCACTGGCGCTAATAGCAAATCCCAAAAAAAAAAAGTTGTTTAGTAAGAAAACTACACTTCTTGAGATTGACATAGAGTATTAATTCAGGGAAGTTTGAGAACTTCCCTGAGGCGCTTCAGATGGTCAGTATGGCTCTGGCTATAGATCAGGATAACGTCAAAGTAGATGACTACGAAATTTCCTATCAATGGCTTCAAAACTTTATTTATGAGGCACATGAACGTGCTTGGTGTATTTGAAAGTCCGAAAGGCATAACAAGCCATTCGTAGAGTCCTTCTTGGGTCTTAAAAGTAGTTTTCCATTCATCACCAGGTTGAATTCAGATTGATGATATCCGCTCTTCAAATCGATGTTTTAGAAAATTGTAGACCCTGCAAGAATTCCAATATGTCTTCTAGTCGAGGGATAGGAAAGCAATACCTAACGGCGATGCGGTTAATAGCCCGACTATCGATGCACATACGCCATGTCCCATCTTTCTTTGGCACTAGCAAGGCGGGAACTGCGCAAGGACTGAGACTCTCTCTGATCATGCCCTTTTGGACCAATTCTTCAACTTGGTCTTGGAGAATTTTGCATTCATTGGGGCTCATCCGATAATGTGAAATATTTGGAAGTCTAGAACCTGGGATGAGATCTATTTCATGTCGAATGTTTCTCATTGGTGGAAATTTACTAGGCAGTTCATTTGGCTTGATGTCGCAAAACTCTTATAGTAAAGGATAGACTGCTTCAGAAATGTTGGTATGGGATACTTCTGTGTTACTCGATACAACCAATGCATAGAGTTCTTTTTGTTTCTCAAGACCGCTTTCAAGTTCTTGACCATCAACAATCATTATGGTCTTTTGTTGTTGTGGACTGGTCTTAGGAATATCACCAATGCTAATGTATGAAGAGTGAGGCATCATCCATCTTGAAGGAAGGAATATGTGTTGTCTCTTACCCAAATACGTGACATTTTTGTCAAATTGCCATGGCTGACCGAGGATGATGTGAAAGAGTCCATGTCGAAAATATCGAACATGACTTCATCTTTATAGGTCTTTCCGACGGAGAAGGGTATACGACAAACTTCAGAGACGACCATATTGTGTCCCTGTTGAATCCAGCAAATCTTATATGGAGCCAGGTGCGCTTCTTTGGTCAGTCTCATCTTCTCTAACATTGCTCTTGAAACAATGTTCTCTGTACACCCGTTGTCAATGATGATGTCATATAACTTGTCTTTGACCTTGCATTGGGTTCAGAAGACATGGTGGCGCTGGGGTGGTTCTTTAATCTTTGAGTCTAGTAGCAGACGCCTAACGACACACACTAGTTTCTCACCATCATCTTCGGGAAGGACCTCTTTTCTTTTGAGTGTTCTTCTCCTCCCTCTCGTCATAGTCAACAAAGGCAACTTGTGCTCTAAGGGGGCAGCTGTTGAATAGATGTTCGACTTTGTTACAACGGTAGCACTTGATTCCTCTTGGTTTGCTGTATGGATTGGCAGTTTGATAAGGTTTGGCAACTTGTTACGGGACCTGTACTTTTGAAGGTGTCGTTGGGGAGAGAGAATTAGGGTATGCTAGTCCTTTACCATTTTTGGAATAGCTAGCAGCTTGATTTGGCATCCAATCATCCTTTGTTATTGATCCATGGTTGTTAGCACTAAAACGGTTCTTTGGACTCTTAAATTTCTCAATCTATTGTTCTTCCTTCTCTGCAAAGGTGATTGCTTCACTGAGTGTGTATATATTCTGCAGGTATAGTTGATCATGGATGTTTTTTCTTAGGCCGCTAAGATAACGGGTCACCTGTTGAAGATCTGTTTCGTATATATCGTTACGGGATGAGAGTCTGAAGAATTCTATTGTGTAGTTAGCTACAGTTCGTGCATTGTGTGCAATTTTGATATCGACGATAGAGAATATGCTGATAATCTGGAGGTAGAAATCTTTGTCATAGCAGTCTCGCATCTTGGGCCAACTCCGTACAAGAGCTTTGCCGACTCTCGCACGGATGTGCTCGAGTTGTTCCCACCAAGCAGAGGCGCCTCCCTTGATTTATAGGCTACAAGGTAAACATTCGCTCTTCAGGGATGTTCATGTACTCGAAGAAGCGTTCTACTTCTGTGAGCCAGTCAAGAATGTCTTTGATGTATAGTCGACCGTTGAAAGAGGGAAATTCATCTTCATTTTGAAACCACCTCCGCCTTCGTAGTTACTTTGGCCCCGTCGTTAGTATGCATGGCCCCATCGTTGTTGGTTTGCATATATGGTTTGGGGGCCGTGATAATAGGATCCCTGCAGGCTAAAATCATCGTCGTCGCTATCTTTGCAGTATTCCTTGTGAGGGAACCTACTGTTGTGGCCACGATGTGGACCCTTTCGTAGATGTGGTAGTAGGACGAGCGTTTGTGCTCTCTTCTCTGTAGGCGGTATTCCCATAATATCAACAACTTTGTTGGATTTGATTCCAAGAAATCCCAGCACTCCTTCCAGTTTATCAGACAGGACATCAACTTTTTGACAAGGCTTCAATGTTGTTAGACATGGCATCAAACTCCTAATGCGTGACGGGTTTTGCCATTGTTGTTTTACAAAAGAAAGATTCCCAAAGGTTTTCAAATGAATTGGAATCCTCGATCTGTGTGGCTCTGATACCACTTGACGTAACGTGATAGCGGAACGGATTTACGTTCGTGCTTGGCGATGGCCAAGTCGATCATTGATGATGATAATTGGACCACCGTTGCTTGATGAGAGCGAAGCGCTGTCGCAAAATCTTCGACGGAGGGCCTTGTGAGGGGCCTGCATGAAGGTTGTTTGAAAACCTCAAGCAAGGGGCTTCCAAATCTACGGAACAATCGAGTCCACGACCAAGAAAAGAAGAGAACATCTCAAACTTTAAAGAAAAATTTTATTGATTAAAAGTTGTTCCTCAATTGCATACAAATGGTGCCTATTTATAGGGCTTCTATGGCAACTCAATCATAATCAAATAAAGATAAAATCTTTCCTAATAGTAATCAAATAAAGATAAAACCTATCCTAATAAATGATAGAGTCAAAATACGAATCCTAACATAAATAGGATTATAAAAAAAGGAAAGAAAATAAAAAAAAAGGAATCCAAGAGGGATGAGGAAAAACAAAAGGAATCCCAGAGGGACTAGGATTCTACGCTACATCAAACTTCAACCTCACAGTTGCAGGTGGGCAGCAGGCATAAGGTTCCTTGCTTGAGATATTGGTGGCTTGCTAGAGGCGGTGTCGATTTGGATGTTAGGCGGATGGAGGTGCACGGTAGAGGTTTTCAACGAAGACTTCAACTGTAAGGTTTGTGATTTAAATTTGATTTGATTTCTGGATTTGAAGGGAGAGGATTGGCTAGTTGAGTTGTGATGGTGTTTGGCTATGACACCATAAAAACAATAATATTTTTATTGATACTCTTTCTGAAGAAATTAGTGCACTAGGACCACTAATACCAAAAATACTCCTAGAAATCAGCCTATACAATTGTAAAATTTTAAGAAAGGAAACTTAATTATCCTAATTGATGACCATTGATATTTGAATTCAATTGTAATATTTTAAGAAAGGAAACTTAATTATTCTAATTGATTATAATAGATATTTGAATATTTCGACAATGTTCATATGTACTGTGTCAGATTTTTTTGGACACGAAAATGACATTCCAAGTTATATTAAGACAAACCCAAATCAATGTTGTGTTTATGTGCCATTGTTTAATATTGTGTCTTACTGTATTGATGTTCGTGCAACATATATATGCATTGACACAACTTTTCTACTGATTTCATAGTGTCCCCTTCTGAACCCAAGAAAATTAACACGGAAGATAAAAGCCCAACACTCTAAGAAAAAAGTTGTCGAGAGATGACTTTTCAAGAGGAGATTTTTGATAGGCCTTTAACCTTATTTTGAACTTTTTTAATTAGCTTCCTTTACATAGTATAGTATACTTAGCAAGTCTTAATTGGAGAAGACTTTTTTTAACTTGACAATCAATGATTTTGATCTTGGAATCCCTCAATTGTTGGGTATAACACAAATCTGTTCCTCAAGAAATGTGCTTGGGATAAACACTCACAACCACAATGACGAATCGGTGGCCGGTCCCTTTAGAAAATGTAAAGATCAAAATACAATATGCATAGAAACAAGAGATTACGTGGAAAATCCTAGGCTTAGAGAGAGCACTAAAATAGCTTGCAAGGCGATATAAATTTTCAACAACTTCACCAAACCTAATAAAAGTTAAAATACTCAATAGAACCCAAAAAGCCTCTAAATGTTTTAGAGAAGTTCTAGAGTTTACACCAAAGAAGATGTAGAGGTTAAGGATAGGTGCTTTGCTCACTTCTGTAAGTCCACTTTTTTAGAATTTTGTGTGTGTGTGTGTGTGTGTCTATATATATATATATATATATATATATATATATATATATATATAGACACACACAAATATATATATATATATATATATATATATATATATATATATATATTCTTTTTTTAAGAAGGTAAATATTATTGATAAAACATGTATTACAAAACTATAATCCTGCCCAAGGCCCAAAATAAATCATCTAGGGCTAAGGATTACTACATCAGCCTCTATGTTTTTTTGTACAACATATATACTGAGCACAAGATCCTCAAAGATACGGCGATTTCGCTCCCGCCAAACATGCCAAACAATAGCTCCAAAATTCAATTGTATTCGCTTGTATGCTCCTTTTCTTTTTTCTTTTTGAGCTTTAACTTCATTGATTCCGAAAACAAGATCCCTGTTATGAGTGAAGGGAAGTCCTTGACACCTGTGTTGTTGATTCCAGATTTTCCAAATAATATCACAACCGAAGAATAGATGATCCCTAGACTCATCCAGTCGCACACACAGGCAGCACGACTTATCCATACAGTCCACCCCAAATATGCTCAGACGGTCTTTAGTAAGCAAGCGGTTACGAATCATTTTATAGAGACAGCAAAATCTTGACCGCCCCTCATTTGATCCAAACCAATTCCTTCCAGTCTACCTCCTTTTCTCTATTTTTGATTTGATTTAAAGCCGTACAGGACCTGAACTTCCCTATTTCCATGTCCTTCCATACCCAATAGTCTTTCGTACCCCTTTCGATCAATTTCCGCTGTAAGTATATCTACCGCATGAGCCGTCTTTATCAAGCAACCTTGGAGGTCCCATTCTTCCTCCTTGATAAGGCAAGTAACCGATTTTGTGGATCCTCATAGCTCATAGACATGCAACATCTCTCTATCAATCAGGCTATTATGGCTGAGCCAAGGATCATGCCATAGGCTAGTCTGATTCCCGTAGCAGATAGCTAATTAAAGTAACCGAGTAGTTATTGTTAGTCTTGACAGACCAAAAATTACCACCAGGGAAGTACCTGCCTCTGAACCATTCAGCCCATAAAGATTTTTCAGTAAAGAACCTCTAAAATATTTTGTAGGATGCAGCATCTCTAAGGATCGCAAGGGACCTCAGGCCAACACCTTCATCCCCCATCGGCCGGTATAACTCTTCCCATCTAATAGCATGTATCCCTCCTTTTCGTAGAAAATCTGCACATATTCATTATCTTTTTATAGTGCCTTCAAGTATCATGATAGCCTGGAGCCAGTACATTGTAATAGCCGATATTATCGCTCTAATAAACTCAATACGCCCTCCAATGGACAGAACTTGTACTTGCCAACCTGCTAGCCTAGTTTGAGTGTAGTTAAGAATGCCCTCACAATCAACATACGTAGGATAGTTAATAGAGAGTGGCAAACCTAAATATTTAACAGGAAGCGTGCCTTCATTAATGCCCATCTTTTCCATTAATGTCTCCTTTTTCCCAGATGTTCGGTTCAGGAATATAATACTCTTATTCATGTTAAGTTGCAAGCCCAACCACCTTTGTAGATTGTCGAATATATTTAAAGTGTTATTGTACAAGTGATATTGTAGACAATTTTTGCTTAGGTATTTTGGTATGATGATACTTAGTCACTACCTTAGCTAAGTGTGTATATGATCCTATTAGGAAACACGCTTGATTAATTAATGTATAAGGGCTTGGTTAATTAGGTCCACTCTAATTATGAATAATTATAATTTATTTGCCAACTAGGTTTATCCTTGGCCTGGCCTAAAAACCCAAGACGATACGAAGTGGCATTAGTCAACCTATTAGCCAATCCTTCTTTGTTTCCCTTGAAATATCTTAGATCCACTTTTACGGTCTCACTTGCCCTTCGTTGTCAATTTTAGTTCTTGGATTAAATTCAATGGTAAATATCTCATCTATCTTTCCATTACTTTTCTTTTCTTTGTTTGGGACCATTAGATTTCTCCATCCAATGGTCGAGAGCAATCCATCTACCCACAACTTCCTAAAACTCTCCCTCATTTTTATTGACCTACCTTCTTCATCATATTCTTCACTTCCACTTAAGCATCTTGTGACGTCCCATAACTAGAATACAAGATAGCAAGGACGAACATATGCAAGTTAAGCATTACTATGTTCTCCGACACCTACTTATTCGGTTGCTACTATAGAAGATGCAGGGGGTTGTATGCAATCTAACTGTCATGCCATAGATCCAAGAATCCTAAGTTTCAATCATCACAAGCCATGAACAATAAAGATGTCACATACTTATTGTGATTCATGCATATGGAAGGATATGGGTGTGTTACAATTATGAAATAGAATTAGAACTGCACTATAGTTAGTAATAGAATTATAATTTGCATTAATGGAGTATAGTCTATGTAGACTAATAATTTTAAAAAATATTGCCAAAATAAAATCATAAACTATGAGGATAACCACAATCGAAGGTCTATACTAAAATATACACAAATTCTAATCTAATTCCAGCATCTATTATATAAAACTAACCTTGGTCAAGGTATAAAGAAGGCTACATAATAATTCATACATGAAATAAATTCAAAAAACTATTAAAGAGTTAAGGCACTAAAATAATCGAAAACCAGATAAATAGAAAGCACCGTAGAGGAGGGGGTGAATAATGTTTACTGAATAATTGAGAGTAATGAAGAATGATGATTTGCAAATTAATATGTGTGTGTGTGTGTGTGTGTGTGTGTGTGTGTGTGTGTGTGTGTGTGTGTGTGTGTGTGTGTGTATCATATATTCAAGAGTTAAGGTAAGAAACCAAATATCTGATGTATCCTTGTATCCTTCGTGAGACACTCCAGTCTCGGTGTCACGACCCGCACCCTAGAGTAAGGGCACGAGACGTGGGTACGTCCAGCCTACGCCATAGTATCGGCGGTAGAACGCTGTCCTAGATCACATACATCTAACAGTTATAAGGTACCTATATAGTTTATATACTCCGAATGGAGGTGACATAAATAAGTACAACTCAATCACAACTAAGGAAAAAAGTACGATACGATAGAATAGATGAAACACAGAATCCAAAGATGATAAATACAAGATAGAGAGATAGTTGAAAGTCTAAGATAAACATTTCCACAAATCCAGAATACAATCTCCAAATAAATACAAGTGTATCTGACAAGATATGAAGATAAATAGAACTAGCCTAGCTAACTAGCCTAGTCTACAGGGGTAGTGTCATCAGCAAGTGCTGGGTCCTCCTGAGGGTCCAGCTCGCAAGTGTCGTCTAAGCCTGCTCCGTAATATGTGGGACACAACTCCTCAAAATTATCTTTAATATTTCAACAGGTCCAGTCAGGACTAGAGCGAGCACAGTACATCTCACGCAGTTCATATCATGACAAGAATATAATACAAGCAATAGAGTAAGATACATATAATACTAAAGAGTATACATGAGTAAAAGAGAAGACTGTAATGAAATATCTACTGTAAGTAAAGAGCTACAGTGAACTAGTGATTTATAGTACAAGCTAGACATGTGAACGGCTTGATAATAAACATGAGATTTTGCACATGACTACACTACTTTGAAATTATTCACATGACCATCTATACTACCCCGTACCCCAATCAATACACAAGGATCCAGACATGTTATGTTGTTGCACATGATATCACATGGGAGCCTATAAATGGGTGCACATGAATGTAAATATGGGGGCTCCGTGAACATGAGAGTACATGAATCACGAGAGTGCACATGAATGGTGAAAGCACAAAAATATATGATGAAAGTGAAACGCACATGATATGATGTAACCGATGCTTCCGACGAGGATAACATCTCATGAAAGGATCCATATAGTACCAATCCGTGTTTCCATCGTGTCAGCATCAAGTAAAATAATCTAGAGCAAGAAAATAATCCTAGCAAGTATGAAACGGTCATAGAATGTACTCACCTGATATCCTGAATGTCTGAAAGAAATACTGTCTGAGGAGTGGTGTCTTGCTCCTAATCAGAACAGTACAAGTCACAACATATCCAACTAATAAAGTAGGCTACTATGATGCATTCTACATGATGTTGGGTCAATTCTAAATTAAAGTCAACCCTGGTCAACTTTAGTCAACTAACTAGTCAAAGCTAGGTCAACTAGGTCAACCTAGACCCAATCAAGTCTCACTAGGCCTAACCTTGTCTACCCTAGCAAGTACACATCAACCCCAAGGCTATACAAGCCAAACACAAGCCACATATCATAGGCAACATTCACACTTAGCTATTAATCATGAATTTCATATATACATATATATATATATATTATTATTTTATATATATATATATATATATATATGTATATATATATATATGATATATATATATGATATGATATGATATATACATGATGAGCGCTCGCGGAGGAGCCGCCCCTGAACCCTAATTCTCATCTCTCTACTAAACGTCGGCGTGGCCTTTGGCCGGGCCGGGGTTTTCTCCTAGGCCACCAAAACCAGTTGGTTGGTGGCTATCCCTCTGCTTGGCTTGTGGGTGATGGCGGCTAAGTCTTTCGCGGAGGCGGTGGTAGGTTCGGCTTCGGTGGCTCCCACTATTGCCCCTCGTACGATCTCGTCTTTTAAAGGCGCTCCATCCATCTCCTTCTCGAAGGAGGAGGAGATTCTCCTAGCCGATCCATTTAAATATGCATTGGTAGGGAAGTTCTCGCACTCAAGGCCTCCGATCGACTTGATTAGGAAGGCTTTTACTGTCTTCGAGTTCGCAAGATCCATCAAAGCTGGAGTTATTGATGAAAAACACATTCTCATTAGGCCTTCTAATGAGGTCAATTTTCTGCGGCTTCGATCTAAGGATCTTTGGTATGTTGCTTGGGCTCCTATGCAGATTTTTAAATGGGATCCCGATTTTACTCCATCTCAAGAGTCACCGAAGATTCCAGTGTGGGTATCATTTCCTAACCTTCCTCATTATTTATATGCCAAAGATGCTTTATTTGCTATTGCAGCAGTATTTGGCACTCCCCTGAAGATTGACAAGGCAACGGCGGAATTATCCCGGCCAAGTATGGCACGTGTTTTTATGGAGATTGATGCATCGAAACCACTGCAACATCGTCTGCGCATTAATCTGCCTAGTAGAGGATTTTGGCAATTAATTGAGTATGAAACAACTCCCCTTTACTATTCTCATTGTCGCCACAAAGGGCATCAAATAGATTCATGCAAAATAAAACACAAAGATCGAGGAAAGGAACCTTTACAAACGGATGCAGCAGCCACTACTAGTCGCCCACTCATTGTTACTCATATTCTTCAAAGAGAAGATACGGCACGGCCTTCTAAGGATGTCAATTCAGCTCAGCCCTCATCCAGTGGAACGGTTATTAACCAGGAGGCAAACACCACAGTTGCTCCTAGTGAGGAGAGAGATTCATCTATTCCCAGTGATGCGACGGCGGACTTTAATGAGGGAAGTAACAAAGCAGTAGAGGTTCAGGGCATGACAATCACTCAGGAACCAACCACCATTCCAAATCTGGCCACCACTCAGCCGGAAGAACCAGTGTATGCTAATGAAGACCAAGGAGAAGAGCGTCATCAGGAGGACGTTGAACCAGGAGTCAACAATGGTGACGATCAAGGTGCGGAAGAGAGTGAAGAGGAGGGTGAAATCAGTAATTGGGCGGATGCAGTGGAAGCCGAAGAGATCGGCACTGCTGCAAAATAAGGAAACCCTAAAAAGAAGAAACGAGAAGTGGTGTCGTCAGATAGGGTCCTTCAATCAGTGTCAGCTGTCACTAAATCGGGTAAACACCACCTCCCCAGTAATGTTTAACATTCTTAGCTGGAACATTCGTAGGGTTGCTAGTAAGATGGCTTTGAAGAGACTTCGTAATCTTTGTCGTGTTCACAAGATTCAACTACTAGCTATTCTGGAGCCTAAGGTGGATAGCTCTAAACTACTGCATTTTCAACTAAAGCTTGGTTTTGATAAGGGTTTGTCGAATGAGAAAGGGAATATTTGGATCTTTGTGAAGGCAGGATGTACTGTCTCTGTGTTGGATTCATTTGATCAAGCAATTACTATTGTTTTTCAGAATGATTATATGTCCAATGTTATGTTTTCTTTCGTGCATGGACATAGCAAGAAGGAAGGTCGCAGGGAACTGTGGGATAGGCTACTCCAGCTTCAGTCGACCTATAATATTCCTTGGGCTGTCGGTGGTGATTTTAATGCTATTGTATGTTCTGATGAGAAGATTGGTGGCCGTCCTCCATGTCAGATCTCAATGCAGGATTTCTTGAATTTTCAATTATCTGCAGGGTTGCATGAATTGCCTATGTCTGGTAGTCGTTTCACTTGGCTTAAATCTAAAACTGGGGAGAGACGGGGTTCGCAATTAGATCGGATGTTGGCTTCTCAAGAGTGGTTTAATATTGCTCCGATGTCTAAGGTGGACCACCTTAATAGGGCGGAGTCAGATCATGCTCCTCTCCTGATTAAGGTTCTCGCTCAGCATAAAGGAGGAAGAAGACCATTTTGTTTCCTCAATTTTTGGGCCAAACAGGAGGGTTTTCTGCAGCTCGTTGAGGAGGCCTGGGGCTCTGTTCATCATCCTAATAGCCTGGTGCATGTCAGCTTGCGATTGGCTGCTTGTCGCAAAATTCTTTCGAAGTGGAGTCACAGTACTTTCGGGGACATCTTTCAGGAAGTGAAAGTAGAGGAGGATAATGTCCTAGCTGCTGAGTTGGCATTCGATGCAGATAGGTCCATAGAAAAGTGAATGGCATTGGACAGATCGGTTGCTTTGTTGAAACAGAAACATTCTTATGTTGATTCCTATTGGAAACAAAAAGCAAGGCTTCGGTGGGACATTGAAGGAAACAAAAATACAAAATATTTTCATGAATGCGTGAATAGTAAACAAAGAAAACTGCATATCCATCATATCCTGGATGAGGAGGGCCGAGTTGTCTCGGATCTCACTGATATTCAAGCTCTTGCGAATAAATATTATGAAGATCAATATAAAAGCATGAGGTTGGAGGAGGATGAATCATTAATGGCGGCTATTCCTTCAATTATCACTGATGAAGACAATGCATCATTAACTGTTGAGCCTACGAAGGAGGAGATTTTGTTAACTATTAAGAGTTTGGATACCAACAGTGCAGGGGGTCAAGATGGATTCACGCCTACATTCTTTCTTTCTTGCTGGCCGATCATTGCAGATGACATGCTAGAGGCCTTCTCCTTATTTATGGCCGGGTTTGATCTACCTAAAGCCTTCATGAGCACGGCGTTGGTCTTGATTCCCAAGCACAACAATCCAAGGTATATTACAGACTTCCGACCCATAAGTTTGTGTACTGTTTTTAACAAAATTATTTCAAAATTATTGGCTCTTCGACTGGCCCCAATACTTCCTAGACTTATTTCTCCAGAACAAAGTGGCTTTGTTAGGGGGAGGGAAATAGTTGATAACATTCTCTTAGCGCAAGAAATGTTGAGCTTAATGAACTATAATAATAGAGGTGGCAACATAGCTATAAAGCTTGATATGACTAAAGCGTATGATGGATTAGACTGGACCTTTCTTATGCAAGTCATGCGCAAATTTGGGTTTGATGAGAAGTGGATCAGCATGATCTTCAGGTTGATTAACAATGTATGGTATTCTACCATAATCAATGGAGTATCATCCGGCTATTTTAAAGGATATAGGGATGTGCGCCAAGGGGATCCTCTTTCTCCAGCGTTATTCATACTTGCTGTTGAAGTTCTGTCCAAAAATCTGAATCAACTTGTTGAGAAGGCTTCATTTCATCATTATTATGCACCTAGTGGCTGTCGAGCAATTACTCATCTAGCTTTCGCAGATGATGTATTGCTCTTTTCTGCTGGTGATGTGCACTCGGTTCATCTTGTTCAGGAGATACTACGGAGATATGAGAGAGCCTCTGGTCAGAGTATCAATGCCTCTAAGTCAAATATTTACACGTTGCCTACATTTGATAGGAAAGAGGAACTTCATGCTATCACAGGATTTGAGATTAAGTCGCCTCCTTTCACTTATCTCGGTTGCCCTATGGCTGTGGGTCGACGCACAGCTCCTCTTTATGAAGAACTTCTTGTAAAGATTAGGAGAAGATTAGAAGGTTGGCAACAGAAGCTGTTATCTTATGGAGGAAAATTAACATTGCTCAAATCTGTCCTATTATCCATTCTTATGTACACGATTGCGGCTTGCAATCCGCCAAAGGCAGTTCTCAATAATCTTAAAGACAGGTTCGTGCGATTTTTCTGGGGCTCGAATGACGGAGTACAAAAACATATATGGGCGAGTTGGAGTTCAATGGCTCGGCCTATAGAGGAAGCAGGTTTAGGGATCAGAAGTTTGCAAGAGGCGATGGATGCATTCACGGCCAAACTATGGTAGAAATTCAAAACTCAGGATGGTCTATGGCAGCAGTTCTTAAAGGCAAGATACTATAAATTTGAAAACTTGAACACACAGGAGCGCCTCAGAAGTGTTCTCATGTGTGGCGTCGATTATTGCAAGGAAGGACAATGGCCAATCAGTATATTGACCAGCAGGCTTCGGGAGATTGGATATGGACGTCTACTTCGGGAGGGAAATTTGTAGTCTCCATAGCTTGGAAGGTACTTCGTAACCCGTCTCCTATTAGATCTCATTTCAAGCACATATGGAGTTCTTGCATTCCATATAAGTGGTCTATTTTGATGTGGCGGTTACTGCATGGGAAGCTTCCTACGGATGAGAAGATTAGAGGGCTCGGATTTGACTTGACGTTGAAATGTCATTGTTGTTCTAATCCTAAGGAGGAGACTACAGCGCATATTTTCGGTGAAGGAGAGCTGGTTGCCAAGCTTTGGAACATTCTTAAAGGAGATCTTCATGTTTCTGGGCGACGTACGGCACTACTCAGCATGTTTGGTGCTTGGTGGCGTCGTCCTAATATTCATCTCAAAGAAATTATGGTTGCTGCAGTGTGTTGGGTCACATGGAAAAATAGAAACAAAGGGCGTTATGAGGAGTACAAATACTCGGAGGATCAACTTCTGCATGAGACTATTCGTCAAGTTGGGAAAGCATTGAAACGATGCAAGCACAAGCCATATATTCCGTTGCATTGGCATATTTCGGGTGTTGGCTGATCTTGTCTTGTAATCTTTTTTCCTTCATTCAATAAAATGGTGTTTTCTCGTTAAAAATATATATATATATATATATATATATATATATATATATATATATATATATATATATATATATATATATATTATATTTTATATATATATATAATATATTATATATATAAAAAAATATAATATATATATATATATATATATATATATATATATATATATATATATAATATATATATATATATATATATATATATATATATATATATATATATATATATAGAAAAAAAAATATAGGCTTACGCATATATATACAACAACATATACACAATATGTAAATAGAAAGGGTTAGAGAGAGAAACTAGCATGCACGAAAAGCCTAGGTTAGTGTGTGTGTAGGTGTATGTGGACATGGCAAGGGAAGGGTTTAAGATTACAACATTACACCTAACCATATATACATCTACACTAGAACATGTATGCATCTATAGAGATGTAGAGGTAAAGGTTCAATTACATATCTACATATTTACACTTAGGCCTATAACATGGCAAATATATATGTATCACATTGCATTTAGTTTAAAACCAAAACTGCATATCCTAAGCATCACATACATACACACATATACAATGCATATATATTCATATCTATATATTTAAGTAGAGAGGGAAATCAAGGCATATGTGTGTGTCTCATATGTTCAGGTTCTCAGTGCACTGTCAGTTAGTTCCCAGATTTCAGAAATTTGTAGTGTGAGAGGTGGGGTTCAAGTGTCCATTTCAGATTTCAGGTTTCAACAGTTATGTAATTCGAAGCTAAGCAATAAGCAACAATTAACAGTTAGATATAGGAATAACATTGTAGCTTATCTAACAATCTCAGGAATATGTGACAGGAATGTGTTTTTGTGTGTGTCTCAGAATTTCAGGTGTCTTGTGTTCCAATATTGTGTCTCAGTGTTGTGTCAAAGTGACTTCAGCTTAGGTAGTGTGCATAGGCTTTTATAGTGTCAAACATGTTGTTAAGGGGGATTTAAGTAGCTCCTGTGTTCACAGGAATATGTGACAGGATATATGGGAAGCATTCCCAGATTTCAGTGAGTGCAATAGTGTCCTCTGTGTGTGAACATGTGATATGTCATAGGCTTTACATGGCTAGGTGTAGTGTCAACTGGTAGCAGAATTTAGACAGTACCATATGTTCTCAGGAAATCCCTTGTTCTCAGGTTTAGAGTGAACCAATGTTTCAGTTTACCAACAGTGGTATTACAGGTACCAGTCAATTAAACTCCAAACCCAATGTAAATTTCAAACACACATATCTATGATAAACACAAACCCTAACATGTTAAATAAATTCAGATGTGATTACAACATAATTTAAATCATTCAACAGTTAGCTGTAGAAGCATGAAAAAGAATAATAATTCTTATACGGCCCAGAATCAACATGAAACTCCATGTGGCTCAAAACTTGGGGAGTTTCATGCGGTTCAAAAATCCCTGAGAGCTTCATGCGGCTCAAAGAGCTTCATACGGCTCAGATAGTTTCATGCGGCTTAGAAAAAGCCACGTGGCCTTATGCGGTTCGAAATAGGCCCATATAGCTGGCCATAATTACTCCGTGCAGCTGGCCATTAATGCTCTGACACAAAGTGACAGCTCTGACATGATGGCTCTGACATAAAGAAGAGACGCGACATGCTCATAAAAAGAAGAGAGAATCTTTATGATATCAGACACAGTTCACAAAGTCCAAAGAAAGTTCTCTATGCGGATCGCCTGTGTGGCCTTCATGCGGCTCAGACATGAGGCCACACTCATGCGACTTGGTTATGAGGCCACCATCATGCGGCTCGGATATGAGGCCACCCTCATGCGGCTCGGTTATGAGGCCACCCTCATGCGGCTCGGTTATGAGGCCACCCTCATGCGGCTCAGACATGGGGACAGTCCTTCATGCGGCTCGCAACTAGTGGCAGTTGGGACACATGGCAGAAGTTGACTAAGTCTTAACAACTCGAATTTATTGCAACCAATAGATCATAGTAGTTCAGATTTATTTGAACCAACATAACAGTCCAGATTTATTACAATAAACAGATAAAAATTAATCTTAACCAATCCCTAACCGCCCACTTCTCAAGGCACAGTTACAAGGAAGTGGCCACGTGGCTGTATACCCCACTCATCACAAACTTCTATAAATAGCATGAGATTATTCTTTTGCACACACATAGAGCAACACAGAGACAGATCCGAGCAGAGAGAGAGCATTTCTTTGCCGGAGTCGAGGTTGCGTTCGATCGTCCAAGGAGTAAGGCAGAGTTGATAGCACTTTTCCGATCCTCTACCGTCTCCTCCCAGAATCTAAATTAAACAATTGTACTTAGATTACTTTTTCTAGGTTTTGTTCCTAGGCTCTCTTCGTACAAGCGAGTTTGTAATTGTGAATTAAAGTTCAGTCCTCCCATAAAATTGTTCTGTTCTTTGATAATCAATGGCAAACACAATGGTGACTCTGCTGGGGACTAACTTCTCCACTGCTGATAAGTTGGTGACACAATCGAACGCAGCCAAACTCGGCTCCACGCAGCAGATGCTGGTTGTTCGCTTCGACCAGCAGGCGTTTGAAGAGATGCTCTCTGATGGGAGCGCTAGCCCGGTCCAGAAGCGAGTCGGCACGAAGAAGGCCCGCAGGGAGTAGAGGCCCAAGACCGTTACTCCTTTCCAAGCTCTGAAAGAAGTATTCTCTGTTGCCCAAAATGGCAGAGAAGACTCACATACGGCCCCATTTCAGGCCGCAGAGGACCCTGCTGTCCCCAAGTCTGGCAAAGAAAAGTACTATGATGCTGAACTTGTGGGAGCAAATAGGAACTCTATGCGGTCCAAGAAGAATCCACATAAGGGCTCCAGCCGCATGAAGGCTCATGCGGCCACCAATCCCAGCCGCATGGAGAAGGCTCATGCGGCCACAAATCCCTGCCATATAGAGAAGATTCATGCGGCCGCAAATTCCAGTCACATACAGAAGGCTCATGCGGTCTCCAATCTCAGTCATATGCAGACTGCTCATGCGGCCACCTATCCCAGCCGCATGCAGAATGCTTATGTGACCTCTAATCCCAGCCGCAGACCATCCGCCCTATGCGGCTTGGGTTCAGTCTTCGACCGCCAATCATGCGATCCTGACCTCAGATGCTTCCAGAAGGATGTGCAAGACTCTGTGCGACACAATTTGGACTCTTCCTACTATGCACCTTCGGGTGCTAGAGCAAAAAATACTAGGACAGCACGGGCTCATCGAGCTCAGTCAGCTGTCCCAACTTTTGACCATCAGGGAGTCCCGCTAACTGTTATGTGGGCCTATGATAGAAAGTTGTACAAAACTACCCGTGTCCAGCCCCCGGCGGCCAATGGACAGGGTGGTTCTCAAGAGTCTCCCAATAATGATCAGGGGCAAGTATTTTTACTGGCCCCGCATCAGGGAGCAGATATGATACCAATACACCCGGGTGCTCGGGAACCCCGGGCACACAAATTGAGTGTAAAGGTTGCTCGAGAAGCACTTGACTTGCGTGATGTGATCATTCACAAGCGCAAGGAAATTAAAGAAAGCTTGGTCTACAGAGAGTCCTTCCATGGACATTACTGTACTCAAGTCATTGTCTACTGCTGCTGTAACAAGACAGCAGTATAAGAGGACCGGCAGTCTGTCTTCCAACGACTGCAGCAGCCAAGACCGGTCCTACAACAAAGCTCAGGAGATGAGGCGCTTCCCTTCGCCTCCTACAATTCTGCCCGAAAGGTCCCTATCGGCAAGGGAGGGAAGAAAGTAAATGTTTCCAGCCCGACGATCTCAACTAGCACGGCCAGAAAACTCTCATCTAAGCGGTTGACCACAACCACTACAGGAGGAGTTTATCAAGGCACCCGCTCTAAGACGAAATCTTCAACACTTGGAGATTCGTTATCTACATCCCTGGAGGTAGTCGAAGCTGGAGGTAGCACTCCCCGGAATATCCACGACAATCTGGTGTTCCAAGAAGATGAACCAGGAGAGACAGTTCCCCCAACAGTTGCAATAGAACCAGACGCCTCTGGAAACGTCCATGGATGCCAAGATGAAGCAATCTCCTATATAGGGGGTAGCACTTCCTCCGAGTCCGAACCGAAGGAGAACATTCCTACATACCCCGACGACTTCTCTATTCGGGGGTATGATTCGGAGAGCACATCCTCCACAGTTCCTTCCCCTGTTCCTCGTATGAGAATAGTATTTATGACTGAGAATGACTAGGACGGTCCCAGCGATCGATAGTACCTCGACACTCTTGAGGCCATACTTCATTCCTTAATCAAGTCAGTAGACGAGATCATGGTAGCCCTGCCGACTCTCCAAGGAAGAACACCTGGCCAAACAAGCTTGGGTCCCACCGTCAATGCGGACTCAAACACAACTGTACCAACCCCGGGCGATAATCCACCCGGAATGTCGGTTCCCACGGCTGCAGAAGAGGCCAGAGAAACGAGAAGAGAAGACCAGGAGCTCCGGAAAATATTTTACGCCCGGAAAACCTCTCAGGACCTCAGGATATGACAACCATATCCCGCTGCATGGAGAGATGTTCCCTTTTCTCCAAGATACAAGCCATTCAACATCAATCCTTACGACGGAAAGACGTCTGCGAGTCGGTACATGACCTACTTCGAGGTCACAACCGACCATCTATCGCATGACGATGCCATCCTCACGAGGTTGTTCATTGGGGCATTGGAGGGAGTCGTATTCGACTGGTACCGCAACTTGTCGGACAACTGCATTTATTCCTTTGTCGGCTTCAAACATATGTTCTTGGAGAGGTTCTATGAGGTGGGACAGAATGTAACAATGTCAACCCTCATGTGCGTTGTTCAAGGAGAGAAGGAGCTGACGAGGAACTACATTGAGCGGTTTTGCCAAACTGCGATGAAGTTGCCCTCCAATAACCCGGACTCTTCCTTAATTAAAATTTGCCAAAAGAAGCTGCTCCCCACAATCAGCCTCTGAATGGACGAAAGTCAATTTAAGGACTGGAAGACTTTCATCATCAGTGCCACTAGCGCAGAAGCCAAGTTGAAGAAAGCTCGCCAACTGGTATTGCACATCTCGAATGGGGAGGACAAGGGAAAATGCCCTAATGCCAACAACAACAGCGGTAATTCCTCTAACAACCGAGACAATAAGGGCAAACAGGCTATGGTGGCCGACACAGCCCAGAAGCCCGAACCGAAGCAGGTAGAAAAGCAGTGGCCGCAGATGACCTACTCCTTCGAGGATATCATGTCAAGCCTATCTTTGACATGCACTTACAAGGAGACAGAATTCAGCTTCCTCCGCCAAGGCGTGAACCTCGACCTGCAGAGATGGAGAGCCCCAAGTACTGTCACTACCATCGCTACGTCCACCATGCTACACAAGATTGCTTCCAATTGAAGCGGTACATCCAGAACCTCATCGACTCTAAGGCCCTGGCCCTTGATTTCGAGGAGGTGACGGTCGCTGCCAACAAGGTGTTAGTCCAATTCGGCAGATTCCCGCCGACGAGGACCCAAGACGGTATATACCCGTCTTTCGGGCAAAAATAGAGGTCGCTAATCTTTTACCTCCCCGAGACCAGGCTGTTGGGCTGGTACCCCTCACCACATCACGAGGGGAGGTCATGTGGGTCCAACCGGACTTAGTATCTGAAGTAACCCAGCCAGTATCACCCTCTACTCGCAAGAAAAATGGCGGGAAAGTCAAGTCTTGTCGCACAATCTCAGCCGACGTCGAAGAAGCGACAGCTGTCGTTACCCGGTCTGGTGCACAAACTCAACCCATGCCGGGTAACTCGGCTGAAAAATGTCAGACGGCTACTGCTGATACCCCAGGACCTTCTCAGCCTCCGCCGGTCGATAATCCCAAGCCAAAGGAGACCCGATTTGACAAGCCGCTCCGGAAAGATGCACCTCAGGGGATGGAAAAGCCTTATAATTTTGACATTTTGGCACAATTGGCCAACACACCAGCCAAATTGTCATTATATGAGCTCTTGAGACTCTCCAAAGATGCTCGTGTCATACTGAGTGAAGCACTCCAGAATGCCGACGCATATCTGGCTCAAGTCAATCTTACAGGGGAGAGCTCGCCGGCAGATCTCCAAGGACAGCGCTTGTATAGGAGCAATGTCCAACATTATGTTCACTCTGCAGGATATGCTCATCAAGACCAACCTGCACGATCACCCTCTGTATTATACTGGATACGTCGACCACATCAAGGTGGATCGGATACACATTGATCCCGGTTCTTCGATAAGCATTATTCCGAAGAGCTTACTTCACCTCCTGTGTATCCCTATGCATCGGCTGACTCCTACCAGTACCGCCATCAGCGGTTTCAATTCAGGGAGAAGCTATCCCATCGGGAAGATTCGCCTGAAGTGCTAAATTGGCGACCTTCAGTCGGAAGTAACCTGCTATGTCATCGATGCAGACACCTCCTAAATATTCTCCTAGGGCGTCCGTAGATACATGATTATATGATCGTGCCCTCCACATTGCACCAGTGCTTCAAGTACGTCAACAAGCACGACTTCGTAAAGATGGAATTTGCCGACATCGATCCCTTCAAAGGGGTCGAATCCCACTATTCAGATTCTTGCTTGTACGAGAAATCAAAGAGGCATCTGACCAAGGAGGATGTTCAAGAGCAGCCATTACAGGGCCTGAGGAACCCTTGGGAATCCATCTCCAATCCTGCAAACCAGGGAGGACTGCACCTCTTATAGCCACTCTGCGTAGAGAAGCAACTAGTCTCCCGGTGTTCACTGCACAAAAGGAGCAGATACAATCCGACTGCCAAGGTCTGGCCAAGGGCCGAGACCCACTACGGAGCCGCTGACAATCAGGCTGCCTAGAGCCGGTCAACAACAAATAGAAGAATCTAATCCTTCTGTTAAGCCAATGATGATTCGTCTTCCCAGGACAAGTCGACAGTCGAGCGCTAAGTCGGGGACTGCTAGTGAGCCAACAATTCCCCGTCCAGCACCAAGCACTAAGCCGAGGGTTGCTAGTGCGCCAACGACTCCATGTTTAGCCCCACCAGTGGAGCCCCTGATGATCAAGCTGTCCAGGTCATCCTTTCAGTCTTTATTAATACAGGGGGTGGCCGAAGAGGAGTTAGAGCTAGCCAAGTATGTGGCTGCTCACACTGATGTTCCTTCTATTGATGATGTAATTCCACCCGAAAAGATACCTTACTTCACCAATAAAGGGCTATCTTTGAACTACCTCGAGCTTAACAAGCTTTGTATAATGTATGCTATGGAACACGGTATAGGCACCAACTTACACACACAAGTGACAAATGTCTATACCGCGAACCAACTTACTCCCGTGGAAGGCGCTTGCTTCATAGTCGAGGGAGAGGATCATCCAATCATCTTTGGCCGAAAGAATGATCCACAGCCCTTCAAAATAGAAGAAGTTGATCTCGAACCCGACACTGGGAGACTGCCCTTTATCTGTATAGCTCCCGATCTAAGTACCTCATACAAAAATAGGGGTATGATATGGAGACCACGCCAGGCTTGAATTATGGCATCAGCCGGCGATTACCTTTGTAATTGCCTGTCCCGGCTGGAAAACCATGGGATTACTACAACAAAATTAGACGTGGTCTAGGCTATGTTACACCTGCAACAACTCCTGAAAGCTCAGATAAGGAATGTGACTGGCATTCACATTCAATCGGATCACCCACTTCTGATTTGGATATCAGCATCGGAGACGTATTCAGGCAAGCTTTGTCTGTCAATATGGCATTTGCTGACGCCTATAAAGAAGACGAAGATGTACCCAAGCTTCTCGAGTTAGAGCCTTGGGTTCAGCAACTAGATGCAAAATGGGAGAAATGCTTCGAACTTCGTGATCCTTCTACTGTAGATGAGTTATGCAAGTCGACCTCGGCGATGAGTCCTCTCCAAAGCCAATCTTCGTCAGCAAAAGCCTGACAGACGAAGAGCAGAAGGCACTTTTGTAACTCGTCAGAGAGTACATTGACGTGTTTGCCTGGAGCTATAAAGACATGCCAGGGCTAAACCCCAATGTTGCACTTCATAAACTCAATATTTATCCGAACGTAAAGCCGGTCAAGCAACAGCAACGACAGTTTCGCCCGGACATCATGAATTCTATCGAAGCTGAGGTCAACAAACTGATAGCCAGCGGCTTCATCCGTAAGGAACAACATCAAGACTGGGTCGCCAATATAGTACCGGTCCTCAAGAAGAATGGAAAGATCCGAATTTGCATCGAGTTCCGAAATCTGAACGAAGCATGCCCTAAGGATGAATTCTCTCTTTCGATCACCGACATAATGATCGTTAATACATGTGGCTTCGAGCGCATGTCCTTCATAGATGGATTTTTAGGATACAACCAGATCAAGATATTTTCTGATGATGAAAAGCATATATTATTCCGAACGCCGATTAGTGTATACAGTTACACAGTCATGCCCTTTGGTTTAAAGAATGCCGGTGCCACATATCAACGGGCTATGAGTGTCATCTTCAGGGACCACTTGCGTAAGACAGTAGAATGTTATGTCGATGACATCGTCATCAAAAGCCGCTCTAAGGGAGATTATCTGCACAATCTGAGGACAGTATTCGACCTAATACGAGTGCACAATTTGATGATGAACCCCACCAAATCCTTTGTGGGCGTATTTAGCAAAAAATTCTTGGGTTTTATCATTACTGCCCAGGGAATCCATATAGACCCTGAGAAGACAAAGGCAATCATGGAGATGGGTCCCCCGAGAAATCTCCAAGAACTTAGAGGCCTTCAAGGTAGGCTAGCTTATATCAGGAGGTTTATCTCTAACCTTTCCGGACGGTGTCAACCATTCATACACCTCATGAAGAAAGGCCTCTCTTTTGTATGGGATAAAGAGTGCCAATGTTCCTTCGATAACATCAAAGAATATCTGTCGAATCCTCCAGTTTTGGTGGCCCCGGTTGCTGGAAAGCCATTTTTGCTCTATGTGCGAGCAATGGAGCATTCCCTCGGTGCTCTACTAGCATAAAACAATGATGCAGGACATAAACAGGCTATCTACTATCTCAGCCGAATGATGATAGGACCTGAGCATAGATATACCATCGTAGAGAATGAGTGTCTTACTTTGGTGTTCGCTATTCAGAAGACGTGACACTATGTTATAGGACAAACCATCCATGTCATATTACGAGTTAACCAACTAAGGGTCCTCATGACCAAGTCGGGTGTACTCAGCTCTCACCTTGCTACCTGGGCGATATTATTATCCCCATACCACATGATCTTCACCCCGCAAAAGGCTGTTAAAAGTCAAGCTCTGGCGGACTTTTTAGCGGCTCATCCAGGTTCGGAGTCAACCAGAATATATGAAGAGATCCCAGACGAGGTCGCCAATTCAAATGCTGCTTCCCATGATACTGTCTGGTGAATGTTCTTCGACGGTGCTTCAAGAACCGGGCCCAAGGGCAACATCGTCGTTGGGGTCGGAGTGGTACTGATTTCTCCCTCGGGCTTGGTAATCAATCGGGCATATTCCCTTACAGAACCCTGCTCAAACAACATGGCCGAGTACAACGCCTTGGTCATTGGCCTCCGATTTGCAAAGAAACTGGGGGTAGAATACTTGGAAGCATATGGCGATTCACAGTTAATCGTCAATCAGATCCGGGGTTCTTATGAAGTTCGTCGTAAAGACATGATCCTCTATCATCAAATAGCAATCGCTATCTTTACATCCCTGAAAGGATTCTTTATAGAACATGTTTCCAGACTCCAGAACATTGAAGCCGATGCCTTAGCAGGACTGGCCGCTTCTCTGGCAGTTCTAAATCATACTCACTACTTGGTGGACGTAATAGGCTATGAATTGGTCTGTCCTAATAACAACGTCCAATTTGTTGAGAGTTATTCTGTCCTGACGGTCGATGAGACACAGGACTGGAGACTCCCATTTATCGACTTTGCAGTCTATGGCATCTTACCGGAAAACCCGAAAGAAGCCACCTCTATTAGAAGATGTTCTCTCAGATTCTTCTACGATACAGAGACAAAGATGCTGTATCGACGATCTTATGATGGACTACTGCTTCGGAGTTTGTCAAATACAGAAGCCAAAGAAGTGGTACACGAAGCTCACGATGGCATTTGTGGGGCCCATCAACCTGGCCTGAAGCTGCAAGACCTCCTTCGCCGGATGGGCTATTACTGGACCACGATGGTAGCAGATGCGATAGGCTATGCAAGAAAGTATAAAGCTTGTTTGGTCTACGCAGATTTCATACATCAACCATCCGAATTCCTACATCCGACGGTGGCATCTTGGCCATTTGAGACGTGGGGGATGGATATCATTGGTCCAATCACCCCACCTTCATCCAGAGGATACCGTTTCATACTGGCAATTACGGATTACTTCTCCAAGTGGGCAGAAGCTGTTCTGCTTGCAAAAGTAAAGACATCAACCGTGATCAGCTTCCTCAAGCATCATGTCATCTATCACTTTGGACTGTCCCGAAGGATCATCCACGACAATGGTCCGCAGTTTGCAAGCCACATCTTTTATCAGTTTTGCGACAAACACCAGATCCAGAATGTTGCTTCAACACCATACAACCCGGCTACTAATGGTTTGGCAAAAGCGTTCAACAAAACTATAATCAAACTTCTCAAGAAGTTCGTGTCCTCAAACAAACGCGACTGGAATAAAAAGCTTGGCGAATGCTTATGGGCGTATCGTACTACAGTCCGGATGGCCACTGGGAACACACCATTCTCTCTGGTGTACAAAAGTGAGGCAGTCCTCCCATTGGAGACTCAAATTCTCTCGCTCCGTGTCGCCCTCACTTATCGATTGACGACGACTTTTTATGCCAAAATATGCATTTTTTGACAGACCAAAACTGTCATAAATCACATTAAACGACAGTTTCGACCTGTCAGAACATCCGTCGTTAATAGCGCGTCCCAAAATTTAAACAACGGTTTGGACTGTCGTTTTATAGCTGAATAAAACGACAGTTATTATCTGTCAAATAAAAACTACGGACTAAAACTGTCAAATACAATATAAATTGGTCGGCCACTATTTTTACTTTTTCAACAGGTAAAGTCTGTCATTTTTGTGGAAATATAATTTAAAAAACAATTCATTCATATCAAATCTATTTAAACCTGTTTATCCTTTATATAAAACTAAAATGCATCTGAACATAAAATTTTGTATAAATATCAACAATCATCAAGAATGAAAAAACTCAATCAAAGTTGTATTAACTAATAAATGTATCAAGTTCCATCAAAAAACAAAAAGTAACTACAATACTATTAGCTCACAATAGTTTCATTCTCATGATGAATAGAAAAAAGAGAATGTTATTGCTAGCTTACAATCTCAAGTGCAATACAAAAAAAAGAAATTTAAATCCTCTCAAATTTGTGCATCTTCAAATAATCAATAAACTTCATAAGGGGGCTCAAGCCTTCGTTTAACTGCATAACAAATTACAATAAGCTTTAAAATATTATGTATCAACAATGTCAGTAAAGAATGACAATGGAAGTAAAGGATAATGATTGCATAACGTGGCTCACCTCAAAACTGACCACACCACCAAAACCAGTCGTTTGACAATGTGATGCTCCGGATGAATTGGCAGACATGGATAGTATACGCGTAAAATCTGGCAACGTAATAGCAGTATAGTCATGAAACTAGAATATGGGATGATAGTTATGGCACTGTGAAGTATATACGTCCTACAAACCATTCATTTTAGAAAAATATGAAGTAAATAATTAACTCTTATGTCACTCCTCTTTTGTCCCAGGCTGAATATGAGATTATTGACTTGAAAACAATATCTCAACATAATTACAATTCTAATAATATACAGAAAAGGAAAATACTGCCTTTGCATACCTTGGGATGTTCCTCTAAAAATTGGGCCATCCTCACTTGAAAACCTTCCCTCTAGCACAGGCACATAGGTGTTACCTGCACCCAAATTCTACACATAAAAACGAAGGTAAATTTATTCATTCATTAAAACATATTACAAAGCAAACATTTGTCAAATTCCCAAGGGGGGTCTCTCACCTTTTTCTTATATATATATATATATATATATATATATATATATATATATATATATATATATATATATATATATATATATATATATATAACCTTAATCTGTTTAGTCAATCTAACCAATGGAGGAAATTTCAGTTGGTAGTTTGTAGTAGTACATAAAATTTGTAGTAATGGACACATCAGTACATGGCCTACCTGGGCTAACTAAGGCTAGATGATATCATGCACACTGTTATACTGTTGATTTGGTTGCTTTTGGAAAATTTTACCTATTGTGTTGTCAACTTCCTTTATCTATCATTGAATGACATTTTTACAAGGCTTAGGTTCGAGCCGTACTCTTTCTGCTAACTGGAATCTGTCCTGGCGCAATTCCAACTTGGGCAACCAGAGAAGGGAGTGGTGGGGGTTTCTGGTGTTGGGTAGTTAGAAAGACTAATAATAACGAAACAAAGAGACCATAGAAACTTTATCTACATATCCAACTAGTACATATTTGATAAACTATTATTTACAAATAACTTGCAAATTTTCATAATTTTTTTGAATCAACCGTGCTGATATGCACATTGTATTTTTATCATTGCACAATCTAAAATGACAGCTTTTATCCTAATATTTTAGGATTGGCAATTTTTTTTACTAATTTTAAAACCTAAAACTTTACCTATACTAAACCTTGAAAGTTGAGTAAATAACCTTTCCCCTAAGAACTCTTACAGAAGCTAAATCCAGGACACTTGTTGCTAAATTGTACCTGAACTCCAAACTTGTAACAATGGAAGTTTTAAATATCGGCCCATTTTCTACATATCATGACATTATTGTCTAATGCTCCAAATGATACACGATAGAGAAAGACATCCTTTTGTCCCCGCCCGGGTATGAGCAACACTCATGAATGTATATGGTATAATTGTGCCTAGTGCTCACGTAACAGAGACGAATATAATCAAATCAATCAATCAGCATAATAACATTATTTATGGAGAAAAGCAAATGTCAACCCTCTGTTGGTGACAAATTTATAGCCAAGATACTATAAGCAAAACATGCCATGTCTATAAAACCTATAACCAATTAGAGGCTATGTAGACCTACCCTTGCAGTCATTCAGTTTAATTAGGATTTAAGCTAATGAAACCAAGGTATACTCTCCAACTTCCTTGGAGTACAAAAAGACTGTAGATAGAGTAGGATGATTTGATTTGTTATAGGTAATTGATTTCTGCTCCATGGAACATTAAACCAAAATACGAAAAGATATGACACTACAAAATGCAGGATAAGGTAAGTAATGCCTTAATTCTAGGACACAATACCATGTACTCATGAATTGTGCGTACAGAGGTGTATCATCTCCATTAAGGTATCAGTGAAACAAGGAAAATACTAATGGAAAAACAACTCAGTATATGCAAAATTATTGTGGATTGTACGTTCGTATATACCAAGTCACAAAATTGTATACCTTCTAGGAACACCATTAGGATTTCCAAAGCTCCCATTTGAAGCTTGAGGAACAGCAGGTCCGGCAATGTTTGTTCCCACAATCTCTATTTTCATTGGCTTTCCATCAAGATAGACATTGTTGTATCTCTTCACAGCCGCTATAGCATCAGCTCTCCTTGAGAAGAACAACTCCGTCGTTCCTTTCCCAAAATAATATCTCCAAAATGATAACCGTGATTTTACTATGTGACAACCAACACTAAGTTCAATAAGGTACCTTTGATCTTCTACTTCTATCATATTGAACTGTGAACCGTTTCAGATCATCAACCTCCAAAAAAAGTTCCTGAGGCGGCAAGAATATCAGAATTTACATCCCTTGAAGAAACAAAATGAACATGAGGTAATGTGTGTGATGTGCGTAACAGAGCAGAGCAATACCAAGTATTAAAGAAAAAACATTAGAGCAGATTATTGTGATAGGATACGACATGATACAGGAACTTTGATATCTAGCACTTGAGATTGTGTCATATAGGTAGTAACTTACAGTTCGTTAACTCCGATCGGATTATTGTCACTCAGAAGGAACTGAGCCATTTAGAGAATTCCAATCGAGTCGTGCATTTTCAGAGAGTAATGTGTATCAATCTCATATATACATGCGATATATGTATCAATTGCATCACTAAAATACTAACATATCAGTTGCATTACTAAAAAAAATAGACTAGAAACATATGCAGATATAAAAATGGCTATTTGCAGATGGCATGTATATGTAAATTACAAGTAAAAGTAGGAAAACAAAAGAATAACTATCAAATAATTCTCTCACTTGATCAGTCCCAAGGCAACTATCGGGTACTAATATGTACATGATAATTAATACACATTACCCTAGAGAACCCATATCATGAGAAGATAGGCGATGTGGTTAAGCTCTCAGCTGGAGTTGGTAATATGTTGTCCCTGTCACCCTCGTGATATGAACATATATTTTGACAATCTTACCATTACCAATTAGAAGAATCAGAATCCATAAGAAAAAGAAAACAATTACAAACAAAATCAATAAAATAAGATGGGGAGACGCAAAATGAAAATTTCCTTCAGTCAAGTTCTTCCTGGTACTAACCATGCTTTAGCAATTGCTTTAGTCTAAACCCATATTTTTTAGGATCTTTTACAGTAAGTGATTTTCTTTGAGGCCCAACAAGTTGTAGGAGAACGTAATTTAACATGCTTGAAACCCTTTCCACCTGAACACGTGGAAAAGACAATAAAGTATTAATAAGGGGAAATAAATAAGTTTATCTGGTAGCTAACCTAAACTGCAATATAGAAGTCGCATGCATTGAATAAAAATTATTACATGAGCTTATAATTTAAACAATCGAGTTCGAAGTAGTCAGTTTGATTTATGTGGAAATTATATAATTTGATCACTCTTTGAGGCGAATCTACATTTCTTCAATAAAGTTCTATGCGTAGGCCTATTTAATTTCTTCATGAAGATAAAAAAAATTATTTATCATAAAGGAATAAGAATTTCAAGAGTTAGAGATATCAGCAACAAGTTTTTAGTTAGTGGACATTCTAATTTCCAGGTTCATTCAATAACAAAAAATATGCACGAGTAAATGCATCACCATCTCTGGAAGAAGGAAAGGCGCGACAATTTGTTCTGATGTGAATGCTAACATCCCAACATCTTTATTTGCCAAATTCATGTCAAAACGAACAATCTGAATGTTTCAAGATACAGAAATGTAAGACAATGTGTTCTACTTATTATTTATCAGCTGTAAAAAGAGTAACCGAAGTGAAAGAAAGTATAGATTGCAAAAGTTGTATAGGAATTCATAAAAAATCTATCAAAATCTCTTTATGAACTCATAGTTTCACTTGAATAAAATTGACGCATCCTCTCTTCCCTCTCTTGAGGTGGCCTTAGATAATACACAGTCAGCATTCTGTCTACCTGAGGGGTGTGACAAGACAAACAAATTCCAACAGGCAAACACAGGACAATATTAGAATTTACTCTCGAGTATAAGTCAAAGTCCAATATAGGCATACCTCTTCAGCATGAAGTTGGCTGAGGTAGGGTGATTGCATATGTTCCGTAATTCCATAACAGTATTGTGAATAGGTCGACCCTGATATGATAGCATGTCAGATCATTGTATAGTAGCCAGTAGTTTGTAATATCATGTATGAAAAATCACACAAGGAAGACACCTTTGTATTTCCTACTAAGCCAAGATTGTCCTCCACTCTTCTCATCAGAAGTTTTTGATAAGCAGAAGCCTCGCATCTGACAAGCCTCTCAATTTTCTCAGGTAGCTCATTTTCAACCTACGAAAGATATGGGCATACCAAAAATGCAAACTTTTCTAGTATAAACGGATAATAGTAACATATCATGTTATAATAAGGCAAAGCAAAAAAGAAGTCAACTTATAACCTAAATTTGGTCAAGTATAGTCCTAGTAATGTGTTTGGTAATAAAATTTTAATTACTAAAGGCTTCTTCACATCAATACTTGTAAGAAAGAAAAAACAAAGTAGAAGCAAGCATGCCAAGAACACAACCACCTACAAAGGATCTGTGCAAATAAACTTTTACTCCTCTTTACCGGTAGTATTTCAGTTATGGACAGTATGAATAGACAATAGAACCTTTGCAGTTGCATCAATGGATATTTTACACCGTAGAAGGCAAATGTCATGCAAAGGAAAGTTTCATCATGGAAAACTACAATCTAAATGACAATCATGTCTACACATTAATGCATAAGAAAGTATCATAAAGTTCAAGATGTTGATGTTTATGAATAACAAACCCTCATCAACAATTTTAATATTTATGTGTGAAAAGCAAGAGAATGTACAAAATGCCCAATACATGGCTGAATATTTGGTTTTATGGATCATGGTTATAGCTATCATAGTAGCAAGCCGAAATGGCAGATAAACGTTTGCCTAAATTCCGCTTACTCTAGACGAAGACCAAAATTTTCAGAGCTATCTTCTCCTAGTAGTCTAGAATGCAAAGTAGAGTGAAATGAAGATCCAAAATTGTGAATGGCTTTAGAAGGTTCCATAGACTTCATGATCTATTTTGTAATAATTGATCGAGAGATCAAAAAATTCATTTCTATCGACTTAAACATGCTAGAATAATCTAAAGGTAATAGTAGTTGTGTAAGGACAACAACGGGGAAAGGCCACAATTTGGTACCTTCAACAAGCAGCAGTTCTTTAAACAAAATTTTATAGCCTTTTTAGGTAACCTCTCCAGTGGATCATCATTTTTAAGTCTCATCAATTTTGTTGAAGTTAATTAATTATTAAAGAGGTTATCAAGGTACTGGTTCTTTAAATGTAAGAACATCGCCAAGGGCACTAACCGATAAGAACTGAAGTGGTGCGACAAGCCTGGCATTCTGAACAAGTTTGCCAAAAAGATCACGAGTAGCAACAGTCAAAAGATGTGAGTACTGATCCAGTTCATTACTTCTTCTAGAACTTGTATAACTGCTTGCCAGACACAAATTGAGAAAACGAATGACATCAGTAAAAGATGGGTTAGTCAGTATACACTATTAGAACATATGGTACAACAAAAGATTAAACCTATCCAGCACAAAAGAAGCTTTAACAACACCGATTTCAACTCTGGAAATGAATAGAGACATTGCAATAGGGAATTCATGTAGCAAGTGTTACCTAGGTTAAAGAGGCCAACACTATGACCCTGAAAAAGGAACACAAATAACTTTCATCTATATATAACCCTACCAATTAAATGTTAGAATCAACATAATGCTGAAGAATACAATTCTTACACACTCAAGTTTTATAGATTCCATATGGCCACTAAAGTGAAGCAACATGCACCACGTGGCAACATAAATCAACCAGTTTATGAGATGTTGACTTTTTTTTACAGAATATCTTTTACAAATATCTCAGTATCGTGTAGTGGTGATAGAAAAAAAAAAGGAGTGAGAGTATACATGGTAATGTAATTTCTAGATTTAGTCAGCTACCTGATTGGAAAAGGCCTGCCTACTTGCACAATTAGAAAAGTCCTGCGTACTCTGCTTTAGACAGTTGACCCTGAAATGAAAAACCTTTTGAGCAATATCAAAATCTATAACCTAAGGTATATGTCTAACAGAGAAGACAAATACTTGCCTCTTTGTTGTAAACATGTATCAAAGATGAGTAAAGCTCCTTCGATAAAGTAATTCTTGAATCCATCATCTCATCCAAAGACTTAAGAGATTCTTTATATTTTATTGCCTTACATAAACCACTGATCCATATATTGCATATAGCAGAGTCGAGGTTATTTTATTTTCTTCTATTAACCTGTACAAGGCTAAAGTTTTATCATATTCGCCAAAAGACGTAGCTCCCAATCGCAGAGTTGTAAGCAACTGTATTTAATTTAACGCCTAGGCATTTAGCTGCTAAAAGGACAGAACTGATCTTTACTATTTAACCACAACGACCATAGGCTGCCAAGAAGGTGATTATTGAGACAACGTCTGAATGGGTTGATAGCATGATATAATCTATGTTTCCTTAATATTGAGTAATTTTCTTTCAGTGTTTATGAATTATGTCCAAGTTGTGATTGGTGAGTAGTTTTCAATTATACCAAATTATTCTGGAATAGCTTTTAATGGAGAGTAAAATCAGCGACTAAAATACAGATGAAAGATTCAATAAAATGGTCAATAACTATTGTATTATATGTGTCTAATACTACAGTGGAACTGCATGAATGGTGCATCTACATACAAGTAAACAATAAAATCATGCTTAACCTCAATTAACAAACCTTTTGTCCCATAACATATGAAAAGAAAACTGCAGACAAAAGAACTAATTCAACAAATCTTACAATCACTAACATTATCTGTCAAGATGTAAAATAATCATCATCGTCATGTCACTCAATCAATAAATATGTTATCCATAATGCATGACTCTGAAACTTTGTCGAATCTATAATCTCCTAAAGCATATTGCATTAGCTAAATATTACTAGGACGAAAGTTGCAATAGCTCCATCTAATAAGTCAATGGAACAAGATAGGATACCCCAAAGTATACCACATGTCTGTCTTGGACACATGTCAGATGGAATAGACACTCCAAAGTATCAGACTTGTTTTCATGTGGATTTTTGATTTATAACTTAGTAAGTGATATATCAATGGTAATCAATGTGGTAATAGTCATAAAGTTCTATAGAGATACAACAACAACAACAATAAATAAAACAAACAATACTTTCCTCATGACCATCTACATCATAACTTTCTCCAAATCCAACGTCAACAACAACAATAAATAAAACATAACCAAAATATTGAGACGAGAAAATTTTGTAGCAATGAACACAAAAGACTTGGGAAGGCTCTATAAGGCTATTTATACCTTCCTCATGACCATCTACGTCACTCTATATAAGATAATATATAGCTGCAGACAAAAAAGGATGAAACAGGAAGCGGCACCAAAATTTCCTTTTGGGATTAAACCCGAGACTGATGAAAATACAGAACAAATAATACTTTATCATTCCAATTAGTCCCTGCCTACAAAGGAACAACAAATTATGTCCATCCAAATTATGGACAATATTTTAAATATATATATATGAAAGCAAACTTTGACCACTGAACATGTACATCATAAATCATAAGCATGCAACTACGTAAGTTCATAATAGAATAATGGTTTATACAGAAGGACCTAGGTCGAATGTATTTTGAGTGCATAGGAGGACTTCTTCAAGATGATCAAGCAATGTTGTTGACTGGCAAATAGCTACACCAGGCCAAAATGAGGGGACTCGAGACAAGGAGGTTAAGTGATTTGTAGATGTGTTTATTTTATTCTTTGGTATGTATATTTTGTTATTACACATTAATAGAACAAGGAGTTAGATACCTTTTCTATCAAATAGAGGTCTTTGTCAGCTTATTGTCTTATGATTAGGTAAATGAAAGCATACGAATTCATAGGTTATCTAAAATGAATGAACATAGTGGGGATGAAAGAAAAATGTTCAGATGATTAAGCAAAATAGACATAGATAAAAATATGAAATTAGAGAAGACTGACCTTGCGAAAGACATAGCTTCAGTTGATGATATAAGATGAAAGAAAAATGTCTGTGAGGATTTAGATATTCACAGCAGAAAATCCATATAACTCCTTAAAAAGAAAAAAAAATGGAAAAAAGATGACAAAAAAGCTTGTTAGAGCTAGAAACATACTGAAAACATGCAATCACTGTGCAACACTAAATCACCAGAAGTTTACAATGGCTTAAGAATATGGCACTAATTATTAAATAGAAAAGGGGCCCTGCTCTACATTAACATTGTGCAGACTAGAAACCAACTTCAACCGTTTGTTTTAGTCCTAAATTAGTCGAATAAAGAGGTCCTATAATGTAAGTAAAATCATGGTTTCTTCAAAAGAAATTGGTTTGAGTAAGAATTATGTGGAGCTAGAATTTTGCTCCTTTATTTCTAACATGAACTTAAAATTAGAGTTGAATAAACTTAGTTTTGTTCCTTTAATCCCAAAATAGGCTTTAGCAGCAAAAATTGTTGTCGAGTCCGTGCCTGTGACGATTGTCCATACCGTACCGTGTCGCACATGTCCCTCTAACATAAAAGGCTAAATGGGATTGGTAAAAACCTTATTTTCTATTATATCTATCATCTTTGACATTATGGGGTCCATAAATTAGTCATTTAGACAAATT